>JAVQJD010015144.1:0-293516 GCA_036023655.1 Nannoperca australis
GATGGTCTGGATGTAGGTTGGTGCAGTCCTGTTCACCGCTTGGAAGGCCAGTACCAGGGTCTTGAATCTGATACGAGCAGCGATGGGTAGCCAGTGAAGGGAGATGAAGAGAGGGGTGATGTGGGTGAACCTCGGTGCGTTGAAGATCAGACGTGCTGCTGCATTCTGGATCTTCTGGAAGGGACGGATTGCACAAGCTGGGAGACCGGCCAGGAGCGAGTTGCAGTAGTCCAGCTTGCAGAGCACAAGTGGCTGGACCAGCAGCTGGGTCGAGTGCTCCGACAGGTATCTCCTAATCTTCCGAATGTTGTATAGGGTGAATCTACACGATCGGGAGACTGCAGCAATATGGTCGGTGAGGGTGAGCTTGTTGTCGATGGTGACCCCAAGATTCCTGGCCGAGGGCATGGAAAGACTGTCGTGGAGTCCAGGGTGAAGGAGAGCTCATGGGAGATGGATGGAGAAGCAGGGATGACGAGGAGTTCCATCTTAGCGAGGTTCAGCTGGAGGTGATGTTTGGCCATCCAGGCGGAGATGTCTGCTAGACAAGCCGAGCTGAGACAGTGCCGGTGATGCCCAGGTCGAGGAGAGTTGTGAGCAGGATCTGATGGTTGACTGTGTCAAATGCTGCAGACAGGTCTAGCAGGATGACAACAGATGATTTCCCCGCAGCTCTGGCAGACTGAAGGGCATCAGTGACCGACAGGAGTGACCGGACTTGAAGCCTGATTGGTTGGGGTCGAGCAGGTTGTTCTATTTGAGGAAATCAGACAGATTAAAAACAGTGCGTTCAAGTGTTTTGGACAGAAATGGTAACAGAGATACTGGTCTGTAGTCCTGGAGGAGGGATGGGTTGAGAGAAGGTTTTTTGAATAATGGTGTGACACGGGTTTGAAAGCAGGGGGGAAGGTCCCTGAAGCAAGAGATGAGTTAGAGAAGGGAGGAAAAAGTGGAGAAGAGTTTGAAATAACTCATATTACCACACAAATAGATGGATTCAATAGTTAAACACCTTCATTGTCTGGCAACTTACTGCAGCAGTTATCATTACTCCTGGCACCTGGAACAACCCAGAGTGAGTCCTTAGGACAGTTCCTGTGGGACGGACAGCTGCTTAATCAGCACCTTGGAGAGCGCCACACCCTTACCAGGTACCTGAAACACCTCATTTAGCTCCAACTGATATGGAAAGGCATTTATGCAGCTTTGACATCATCTGTGTTGCTGGAACTTTTCCCCATATCTCGGAGTAAAGAGCAATCGTCTGTGGAGAGTTTGACTGCTTGAACTTCAGCCATATTGTTTTGGGCATCAGCCAGAGCCTGTGGGGGTTATAACCAAGATAAAACATTAAATAAAGTGATTTGATTTGATGTCTCCACATGATCCAGCATGCATCATTGCAGTTGAGACCCCTAACTGTTTAATGCTCAGGATGAGTCAGCTGGTGATCAATCTTTCATAAAACATTGGTGGGTGATGATGGCGATTTTGTTTTAACCATTAATGACCGGGTGGGATGATGATGTACACCAGGTTATATATTATGCTGATGTTTATTGTTTTATATACAGTCCAAGTTGAAGCACTTTTTACCTCAACCTGTAAGAGCCAAAATCAATCATGGTCAGTTGGTTAAGAAAGTGGCCAGCTGCCTTAAGAGTGGAACAAGTTTTGAATGTATAGTGGGAGTGGAGAAATAGACAAGAATTTATTTCTCAGAAAATCTCAGAGGGATGTTTTTTTTGGATGGAAATTGAACATGCACATAGAGAATGTTGATAATCTGTCGAACTCAGACAACCGGATATCTGCCCCTCCTTGGAGGTATTAGACAAGAAACAAGAAAATGTCTGAATATTTAAATATGAGTCAAAGTGTACCTAACTGGCGCCCTAATGATGTGTAGTTGTCCCTAATTTATAAAGGAGTTTTCTACTTCATTGAACTGACCATTAATATGTTTATGTTAGATGCTAGCATCACCTGTGGTAACTTGGCCGCTGTCTGCTGCAAGTCCCATGCAGTCTGCGACATTGGGTCCCTAATTTAACACTAAACACTAATTAATGGCATATCCTTGACAATTTTTGACACTGACTGTTTAGTGTTTGCAAGTGGCCATAGTATCATAGTAAGGTTAGTCGTGCATTCCAGTAAATAACAGCTGATATATAGCTAGTCGCAAATGTTAGCCTCTTACCTGCTGCACTGTCCACTACTTTCTCACCATCAAATTGCGGAAGGGTTGTTACGGACCCTTTCACTGCAAAATGAACCCATTGCTTTAAAAATAACAGTACTCTCTTCTACGCTGCTTACTGTACTTTCTTTGTTTTCATTGCAATGTGCTTTTTAGCAGCCAGCTCCCCCTGCTGTCCGTAACCTGCCTCTGCACCCCAGCCATTTCAAACCCTCCCTCAAGCCTTTGGGCCACGCCTCCTCATTTACATCCAACTTAAAAATGCAAATGCCAAATGGAAAATGGAAAAGATGAAACTTAAAATGTTTAATAGCAAACATCAAATGGTAAAGTTCAAATGCAAAATAAATAATAATTTATTTTTTTCCATTAAAGGTTTAACTGTAGGTATTTCCATTTAAGCTTTTGCAGTTCTCATTTTGAGTTTAATATTTGATTTTTCCCTTTTCTTATTTCCATTGGCATTTTAAATTTATCTTTTTATTTTGAGCTTTCACTTTGCTCATTTTTATATATATTATGTATATTTAAGTATTTGCATTTTTAATTAAACTTTTGTCATTATCTTTTTACATTTTCAATTTTCAAAACCCTAACCCTTTGAATTGTTATTATAGCCTGATTATTCATAGTCGTGTAGTAAAATAGTATTCATTTAAATGTTATCTCTTAATTTTGTATTTGGACTTTTAACTTGAATTATGACCAATAATACCCTCCATACTAAGCCCCCCCTCTGGAGTACAATAAACAGCACATTTCAACAAAAATACTTTAAAAAATAATAATAATTTATATATTCCTCGCTCTGAAGCACTTCAAGAGAAAGAAACTCACCACAAACTGACCTATTTCAAACTGAGAGCCTCTGAACAGTTAGTTATAAATCACCTGCTTTCAACAATTTTATGCAGTGAACTTCTAAACCTGCCAAACCAACTCTGGATATTTACAAATATGTGCATATGAAAGTTTGAGTGTTTTAGTCTTATTTGAAGTCTATTTTTAGTTGTATTTTCTGGCATTGAATATTTGAAATGTTTCCTGGGAGAATTAGCCTGTATCAATCTATATCTTTGGCAACTGTGTCTCTCTTTGAGATGCAAAAACAGGCTTTTGCATGAGTAGTCTGGAGCTGTGGGGAGACATAAAATCTCCTGCTGCACTCAACAGATGCTCAGAGGACAGGGACGCTTAATCCACTCCCAGTGAAACGAGCTGCTGTGATTCAGCAGAGCAGGGAGAAGAGAATTATAAACAAACACCAGCTTCACCAATGCTAAATGAATAATCAAAATAAATACAGTTCACCAAACCCATGACCGTGTACAACTCTCCTAAGTCTCTACCAGGAGTGGCCCAGTGTTTTTACTCAAGGTGAGGTTCACTCGGTTTTATTAAATCACTTGTAGAGCTCTTCTTGAATTGTTATTGCCTGGCCCTGCAGCTGAGACCGCTTCGCCCTGGGTGTCCTTACTAGTAGCATGAGGCTCAAAACAAGGTCATGGTTACTGAGGCTCACAAACCCCTACACCATAAGAATTCTGCAATTTCGGGTGAAACACGCAATAAAACACAAATAAAATCTGTTTAACCTACTTTGTTTTCTTATTCTAACACAGCCATGTGTCTAAAATGTATCAAATGAAGCAGATACCATGAACTTACTGGAGAAAATGTACATATGCTCTCCAATTAAGTTTTGCCACAGAAAGATTTGAAACTGTTGAAATCCTGAAACAGTCAAAGTTGCAGTCGTGAAAGAAGTTTCAGTTTCAGTGTAAGTTCTTCAGGAAACTGAAGTGTTGTTTGAAGAGTAAAAGTTGAAATCAGTTACTGTATATGCAATAACAAGGTATCTTAATGGGATGCAATGCTGATAATGTAAATTATGTTATATTATATTATAGTGCAATATCAGTTGAAGCAGTATTCATGCAAGGATAACATGCCTCATTAAAAACAGAAAACTAAAACATCTCACTCAACACACTTTTTTTAAACTGGGGATTGTAATTATGTTTAGAATAAACTAATCAGACAACAGCCACAAAACTAATTGTTGTCACCTGAAATCAAGTCAAGTGATTCTAATTAAATCAGTTTAAACTACAATGTCCCTGTGGGTTTCCTTATTGCATATTTTACTGTGCAGCCTCAAGCAACAGTAATAGTCTGCTATTGGTATGCATTAACATTGTGGTGTTTATAATCTACTTTTCAAAAGGTTCAGATTAGCACAAAGAAATTAAGATAATTTACAGACCTTAATTATACTCTGAAAAGAAATGACAAACGTAATTAATCGGATAGAATCTTAAGTCACAAGGCTCATTTTAGGCTCTTCCTACATGATGGATGGCTGTAAATGGATGAAACTCCAGAACCCAAAACAACCTTAAAAATGCCTACAAGCCCTACAAATACTGAGTGGGATAGATTTAAGCCAATTCATGTTCATTCTCTAATGCTGGGGGCTTTGTAGTAATGTAAAACTTTAGTCTCATATAAGATGGCCTCTTAAAATCACACATCTTTAAAAAATATACAAAACCATCACAGCCCAGCACATAAAGAGCATTAACAGTGTGCAATGGGGCTGTTTCTACTCACTGACTGCATACTCTGCTTATTAATATGAAAGGGAAAATGACATGACATCATCATGGATAAAAGGTGTAAGGACTTATCTTTATGCAAGGCTTACCCAGTGCTAATTTTAAGAGACATCTGAAGCAGTTATAGCCAATACTGTAAGATATTTAATTAAGGTCTATAGTAATGCATTCATCTTTTCTCAGTCTTTCATTGCCTTCATGGCTGGGATGAACCTGCTGTACAATGTCTTGCTCTTGATACTTTATAGTAGCATTGTAATACACATACTTTTTCTTAAGTACATTAAGTATTTATTACATAAAGACATGCACAATCTGTCACAAACGTTACAGTTGTGCACTGTAAGGTGTTCATTAAGTAACATAAAGTAAATTATTCTACCTACTTACTAATTAAATGTCACAAATCACACTTTACAGAAACATACAGAAGATGTCAAATGAAGTAACATAACAGTGTGCATCTCCGACAGCATAAACACTCCTCTCCTGATGTGGTTCACCAATGAGGTTTCTGTCAAGTATGGCCAGAGAGGTCCCACACATTCTCCAGGAGCCGGAGGCAAGTGGAGACTCTGAATGTATTTTCATTACTCATTCTTGATCACATCAGCAATTGTTCATTGCATTAGAAACAAACATGTCTTTGGGGCATGTCTTGGGCTGACTATGAGAAATGAATCCATTATATAACGAAGAACGATCAACTGTTACAGTATGCAAATACAGCAAACAACAAAACACATTTTCTCCATGATAAATCCTGTGTCTGCTCATCGACTGTAGCATAGCCCTATTCAGGTAGAACCACCTAACCCAAAACATGCTCTAGTTTGAAACCTCAAAAGCGAAAAATAAAAACACTTGAAAATTACTTACAAAATTCACAGCTTTAAATCATTATCCTTTCCGATCTTTTACAAAGCAAAGCCCAAACTCCGTCCTCCCCTGGGAACCTGTTGACTTTTTAATTAATTAGCATTCTCGTAACATTGGATTGCAATTTAATATGAATGTGGACATCCGTGAGGAGAGGAATTTCACCTGACAGAACCGGCAAACACTAGCAAACAGCCAGGCTAAAGCAATAAAGCTGGGTAGATTAGCACATAAAGATAAGTGTGCTGTCATTAGACCTGACCATTTCAATGATTTATCTTTAGTCTGATGGCCTTGGCTGCCCCAGTCTTGTCTGGGCTGTTTTATGGAAGTGGTGTTTAAAGACTGTTTCAAGTACAAACTTACCTGGCTGTAATTAAGAACTTTTCATTATGTTGCTGTAGATTTTGCAAATATCAGAAGATTGATTACTTGTCTGTTACACGTGCTTGTAATTTAATGATGAGCAAATAAGATTATTCTCTGCAATTACTCTCACATGCAAAACACTGACTCAGTATCATGCTTTGACTCACCCAGAGATTGCAGAGGGACACGGCAGGTGTTTTTAAAACATTGCAGGCAACACAGTCACAAAATCCATCAATAAAATAATTTGTTCATACAGTAAGTGACATTACATTAACCTGCTTTTATTCATCTTTCATATCACTGCCTGCAATTTATGCTACCCTTCATTTCCCAGGATTGCAAGTGGGTTAAAAGTCATTCGTTTTCAACCAGCGACTTGTTATTTTATATCTGCATTTGGATCTTCATGGGATTTCTTCATTCAACTGATGTTCAGCAAGACAGAATTAATATGCTATGCAATCCTTCAAGCTTTGCCCCTTCCCTCCTCCCGGGGCATCTAATGCAGCATAATGAATCAGTGGCAGATACTCTTAGATGAAGCCTGTGTCAACGTCAGTGGTATGGATCTATGAAACCTTCATAAATCCAAAACATGTCGTGCATTTGTATACTTCTGCGCTGCTTGTTCTAAATGTCAGAGGAATTTTCAAAGACATGCACTGAGCTAACTAATTAGTTAATGTCAATTGCTCAGAGCAACCTAAGTAAATGCCACATGTCTAAAAATAATAACTCCATATTCATACATGTCAGAATAATAAACACAACATAAAATCAGTAGGCTTCAGGGCAGGATTAGGTTTATCCTGTTGTTCTCATTCACACTCATCTGGTCATAATTGGTTTTATATTATACAGTAAGTGTTTGTCTGTTAAAGGAAAGAATATACTCAAAATAAATTTAAAAGTTATTGTTTTGCTCATGCAGTTGTTTATGGAGACAGAGCTAATGTAATATTTATTTTAGGTATTGTGGCCTTTCCCAAATAGATTTATGTTAGTACTACACACAACATGAAAAAACTATCTGTCAGATATTAAAACAACATATTTTTTCAACAAACCACGTCACCTTTTTGTTTAAATACCCTACTGAATTGCTAAATATTGATTGATTTAATATGAAAATGTGTTTACTGTTGTCACATAATTGTACTGTTCATTTAAAGTGGCAGATCAATAAAATAGATGTGGGGAATTGATGAGGGATGGTATCACAGCGCCCTGTCCTGCCCATTAAACATTGGCTCAAATCAAATGCAGTGTACCAGTAAGCCGTTAAATATGGTGCAATGCAAGTTTTTGTAAATAAAAATGCAGTCGTCAAAGAATTTCCTCTACAAAGAGTTCTTTAATGTAATTTTATTATTATTATTATTATATTATTATATATAATGATGGGGAAAAGACTTTGGAGGGATTTTTGGTTTCTAATGTAATAGTGTTCCAAGTGTCTTCCAAGAGCATTAAAGCAAACCGGCAATGATGTCTTTTCTGCCCCTTACGTTTCATTCTTCTCTAAATGTCTGGAGCCTGGCACTACACATCACCCTGACAACCCAGCTGAACTCCAGGCAGCATTTGTCTGGTTACTTCAGTTTTTCATTCAGCACAGCAGACTGACGTTCATCATGACTGTGCCGCCATGAACAGGAGCAGGATGGATCAATACAACCCAATTAGAAACACAGTATCTCTGGGATCAAAGGCCTACTCTGATCTCAGGAATCTGACGACTAGACAATACGTTAATAACCACTTGTTCTAGTGACAGCAGTATCCCATCCTTTGACTCTTCTCCACTGCCACTGCCAGAATATCAACAGTCTTTCATTGTTATAGCCCTTACGCAATCAATTTCAATCTAAGGCTCGTGGTCAATCACTCCCCAATGGCGGACACACAGAGCCTGCAAATAAGTGTGAGGGGAGATAGGTTGGACAAAGCTTCTGGAGTCCGACGCGCCTTTGCTGTCTGCGGTCTGTTGTGCTGGGCTGAGCAGACTATAGCACAGGGGGTTGTAAACAACACAGCTGGGACAAACACGCCAAATCCTGACACTCCTTGGCTCCTCTCTGGTTTAATCCTTCGTTAGCTCTATCTGCCAGAAACCATACTGATTTGGACTATTCTGGGCGCCTGGAAGATGTTCTGAAAATATACTGCAAGTCAAATTACCTGTGGGAATTGGTAAGACACAACACACCTGATTGCTTATAAACACAGATAAGACAAGATGGATGGGAACAGAGACGAAGCATGGAGATCCAAACCGTGCTGATACTGAAATGGCAACCTTAGCGCACTGATAGAATGTGTTTCACTTTGTGTTTTTGAAAAGTAATGCAGAAAAAACACTTCGAACACAGCATGTGTGCATGGTATTGTGTAAGCATATGTGTTTGTGTGTGTTTAGGGGGTTGGGATTCATTCTTGTATGTTGTTCACAAAAATCAATTTACTGCATCATGCATTTTACACAAATGCAGACAAACACTTCCCACAGCACCGTCTACAAACAACGTTTTTATTTTTCAGTCACATTTCAGCATGTGCTTCAGTTTTAAAAATGTTGTCCCTAAGATATATTTACATTTTCAAAGGTTTCTCACCAGGATATTCTCAGTGTTTGTATTGACGACAGCACTTCCCTTTCCCTTTGCAAGAATAATAATAATATAATCATCTAGCTTTCTATACCACCACAGAAAAACTAGAATTTATATTCCACAGGTGCACCAGCAAGACATATCATTTTGTATATGTTGCTCTTCCCCAGGTGCTGCACTGGTTTGGTATTCCTCTCAGGATAAACATAATTAAAACAAATTTAATCTGATGCCCAGTATGTAGCCAACTACACATTTTAGATATAATTAACTGGGTTTGGTGTTCCCAATTTATGTACCAAGAAATGTCTCCATTCCTGTATGAATTTGTTTTCATGCCAAATGCGTACAGTACATGCCTACCCTACAGTTATCCATTAGCCTATATATTTGTCTAGATTTGTTATCTTAGTTTCTCTTTTCTGTCATCGTGGTACATGTTGCAACATTAAATAACCTCTTCTTCACTCTTACGTTGAGGTTGCATGTGCGTTAGCTAAATAATAACCTGATTTCAGATTAATAACTGGTCAAAAATGTCATAGTGTATTTAATTGATACACTTGAACATTTCTTAGATTCAGGTGAAAAATTTTGCTATCTGACATGCCCTGAAAACAAATCAAAAAGCTTTGAACAAGTCCAGCGGGGCTGTGAATCTTCTTCTGATTAAAGTGAATTTCCATCAAGGAAGTGACACGCTCTGAGAATTCAATACTGCCAGTATGCAAGGGTCCAGGCACCTTTGGGACCCCAAGTCTAATTTGCTTCAAACCTAAAAGGCAGATAATAGTGCTGATCTGACAGCCAGCCAATTCCCAGTTTCCCTCATCAAGAATACATTCAATTTCAAACATCAAACTGCTTGCGACAAAAATGAAGAACCCTTTGAATGAATGAAAGTTGCAAGTGGTGGTGGGGGGGGGAACCTTAAGGAATCCTTGATATACTTGACAAGTTTGAAACAGTATCAGCCTAAGTGTTCTGAGCTTATGTGTGGTTCAACATTTTAATTAGATGTTTTATTTGAAAGTCACAAACTTATTAAAGCTTTTGAGAAAATGCAAAAAGCTAATAATCTGATTTGTTCATTTAATTATCAGATTTGAGAGATTGAGCTCAAAAGTATTGCTGTGATCATGTGCTTGTGGTACTTTTCAATTGACATATGCTCCTTTGAATAAACCTGTTACATCTAAGTTCAGCTTTCAGGAAGTTGTCAAGCATGACATTTACATTTAAGAATAAATTATTTGCAGCATGTTCCTTCTGCCTTACAGAACATATTGCAGAGCCAAATATCACTGGAACTTTTCCTTCCATTCACTTCATTCATTCATCAAGGATCACAATAATAATAATAATAAAACACAAAGGGTTTCTTAACACAAACAAATGTATGTGTTTGCTATATATTTCTCAGTTTCCCCTATGCAACTACTTTGCATAAGTTAAATATGGTTTAGTGCTTGTAATGATGCTAGGATTATACCTTCTAATTTGAAATATTGACAAAATCATCTGTAAAACTGCCATTGTTTTTTGAAGATATGCTTATACTGAATATATATGCACACAATTTGCTACATTTTTGTTTTTGTGTCCTAGCCATGTATGAGGTTGTGTTATGTTAAAGCAGTAAGCACTGGTTAGTGAAACATATGAGTTATGGCAAGTATATTGTAATTAACGTAAGGTGACGGTTAGGCGGCTAAACCACTTGGTAAAGGTATCATGGTCTTGGTTAAATATTTAAAAAAAGAAAAAGGTGACTTCATCTGACATTTACACATTAAAGCACTGCTATTGCAAATTGGTTGCAAATGAACATAACTGGAGGGAGAAAGGGCTTGGATCATTTCATACTGTAGGTGAAATCAATGCTGGTGCAAGACAAAGAATGATGTAACTCATAGGCAAGAAGATAATAGAATTAAAAAGCAAATGGTACATTAATCAACTTCTGTCTGTAGCCAAGAAATTGCATCAGCAATCGACAGATTTCTGTCATTTTACAGTGGCCTGTAATTGAAATAAATAAGCCAGCCAATAAACCAATGAATCAGGAAGCCATGTTCATGAACATTTCTAGCAATATAATGCTTGGCCATTTTGGAATGTGAGGTTTGAAGTCACCTATTTAGGTCATTTTGTGCTATGAGGCAGGAATAACCTTATCTATCACATCCTTAACTTGATGCTGTGATGGAAGATTGGCCGAGCGAGGAAGTTACAGTCATCTGTAAATGATGGTAAAGAGATGAGGATATGTGTTATTTTGCAGCGTAAAACCTGCTTATGTGATAGTCCTGATAGCTTTGCACTCAGCCCGGCCTCCTCCTTTCTTCCTGTGGCCTTGGTGCCTCACCTGCAAATGCTCTGACCATTAGTGAGACTATAATAGAGCAGACAGCCACATTCTCAGGTGGGCATTGGTGTTTGGTATATTGACCACTGAGAAGCAGTATGTTTGTAGTTTTTTCTAAGCCTTGCACAAGATTTGGTTATGTTTTTTAAATTTCCTTTTTATATTTCTGATCTATTATAACAGGTGATAAGCAGTTCTAATCATTTGGATGTGACACACGACTTATGACATATATTGTATCTTTATTTATCTTGCTATTTTGGTACGTTGTCTAATTGAATTTGTGTCAGATCCTGTTTTTTATAACAACTTTCATTATAGGGTGTTGTTAGCGGATGTTACCGAGTGCCTGGTAAATGAGTGTGGTCTTCCTCCTCCCAGCACTTGGTGGTAATTGAATGCACATTTAGCCTCCCTTTGGTTTGCTCTGTAGTTGTGTGTGTGTGTGTTATTTAGGTGTCGGTGCAGAAGTGTGTGCCAGTCTTCCGGCTTCCACTTCTTCTGGCCTGTAACCACAGGGGCTATCTGAATTTTATAGTTTTGTAAGATTAGTAGATAGTTTTCATGTAATACTAGAATTAGCCAGTATTCATTTGGTGGTTTGCTGTGTAAGATTCGGTAACACTTGAGTTTACAGCATGCAGATTACAGTGTAATTATGTAGTATATACAGGGTATCAATAAAATACTTATTTGGTACCCATATCAAGACAAATATGCAAGTAGAAGGGAAGAAGACAAGAGGGAAGGGAATAGGGATAAATCGCACTGAAAGTAACTTTACCTATTTAGTAATTACAGGATAACAAAGCAGGAAAGGTGGGGGGAAACTGGTAATAGTGTTGATTTATTGGTTTATCTATATCTTTTTTTCACTGTAATTATAGTGCAATCACAGGGTATGCACACTGTGAAATAGTTCACCCCTTTCATAAGATCCCAAGGATTTTAATAATTGTAATTAAGGGTCTTGTAACATAGCCTGGCCTGCCAATACATCTGCCCACCCTGAACTAAAATCCACATCGGTCTTCATTTACAAACTTACCTGCTTTTTCTGGGCCTTTTGCTCAGTTACAGCGAGATGATGTGAACTTGCTCAGTCCACGCTCCATTACCAAGATGGTGCTGCCATGGAGGTTACAGCTCATTAATTCAAAGCCTGTATTACCTGCACTGGAATGATGGAGGTTAAGACAAAAGTTCTTCAATTTGAGGAAGGACAGATAGGCCTCTCCCTTTATAGTGTATGATTCTTATATGTAAATGTACTCTAAAATGATGCTCTGTTTGATGAGCAGCTATTAGCTCTGGTGAAAATCACCTTTAATGTAATACAGTATTATTGTTTTCAAACGAAAAACACCTTCACCCTGAAACAGAACATTATATATGCACTTATGCAGGTTTAGATATGCATGGAACACATTCCACCCACAATTCATCAATAAGCTCCTCAAGCCTGTTTTCATGTAATCCCACGCATAGTTGGGATTCTTCTTTGATTTCCTCTGTTCTATTACAATGAACTGCATGCATGAAGCAATTCAGATTTCTACATTGACTATGGTGGAGTCCATTGTGGAAAGAGTGCAGCATATTTTCTGTGAAGTTGTGAAAAGAAAGCGGGACTTTGCCAGCGAGACAAGCCATGATACACTTCACTGTAGTCTACACAATGTCTGGCCCAATGCACTGTGATGCCTGTCTCTCTGGTGGGCAAGTCACTTAAGTCCTTTCAGAATTTAGTCTGGCAGCATCGTCAGGTTTCCTGTCAAAACTGTCTACGAACAGTAAATCTCGACCAGACTCTATGAGCACTCTTTGGATCACATTAGCACGAAGGCTGGTTTCTTACATCTAGGACAAAGGGCATGCCAGTACCACAGCTGTGTGTGTACCACAGGAGATCTGGCCAATCTAATACACATTCAGAATTGCCTTACAGCAATTATGAAATGTAGCGGAACAGAGAGCTGTTGCTGAAAGGAAATATTAGTTTATTTCTGACAAATGGTACATCTTTAGCAGCAGTCAGTGATGTGTGTCATCCGGAGTCAGCCCCAGCTGCCTCATTTGACATTGCCTGCAGGAGTACGAGTGTCAAGTGTGATTTTCAGACAAGTGGGGTCAAACCATCAATTCTCCAGACTGAAGATGGTGACAGATAATTGCTTGCAGCTTTACTTTGTAAACTTTCAGAGGATGGAGCTGAAATATTATGCTAATTTAGACTGAGTAATTAGGAGACATAGTAATCTAGTAGTAGCTCAGAGGGGAATCACTCTGTGATGACAAATTATATGATTCATTGGTCACAGTACAACTATAAACATATCTTTTCATGGTGCGTGAGGTTGGGAGGTATTGCAAATGATCATACCTGTCTTCATCAATATGCATTTACATGTATAATTAAAACATCAGTGACAGTGACATATAATGCAGCATGCTGATATACTGTATATCATTTGACGAATTCCAATCACACATTGAAGACAAAAAATAGCCTGAGCATTGTCCCATTATTGTTATGTTAAATGTTGCTGAATTGTAAGTTGACAAATGGACAGTGGTTCAATAACTCATTGAGGTCTACTGCTTCTCACCCACAGTGCCCACAACAGTACATTAGACGTGGTGTTACCAGACTATTCCTTAGCCCCCCTGAGACTATTTATTAATTAATGAGACACTGCTAAGTGGCTTGTGTCATTTGAGCTGTCAATAACTCTCTCTGGTTTAATTTCCCAGAGACCTCTGTGTCAAACATTTCATATAGCGTGCAGAAAGAAAAAAGGAGAATGTCAGGCGATGAGACAGCATCCCCAAAGATGGTCTAAGATCAGACCACGTGTCAAAGAACTCTCAGCCATTCTGCTTAAAGGAATAATACAGTGTTCAACCTTATCCCTTAATGATACAAGCAACAGTTATGGTGCGTGGTGCAAGGCCTGCCAGTGCTCACTAAGGCAGCTTATCAGGAGCACCCCTGGTTGACAATGCAGTGACAAAAAACATCATCAGACCAATACAGTCGTGTGGGTCAGGCCAGCGTAGACTGAACAGGTCAGTGCATGTTACCCCGGGCGACCTGGCTTCACAACTCTCCTTCAAACTCATGTCATGCCGTACTCAGCATTGGTGAGCAAGAGAGCCAGAGAGGGAAACTAAAATAAAGCTATTTATTTTACCTCTATAAGCAACTAGCATTTTCCTAATGTATTTATCATTTCAGTCAACATTTCAATCAATGCAGCATTCCTTGAGTCGATCTGTTGTCATTGTGACATTCTCATAGACAGATTATTGTACATGAATGCAGAACTTAAAAGATTGAATACCATAGTAAGTTTTTCTTCAAGCGGACACCATACAGTACGTGTTTGGAGAGAAGATGTTCTTTGAGGTGTTCTGAGTTATGCTCAGAACTAAAAAAAGCTATGCCTCTCTACGATTGAACATAACTCTCGCAGTGAAATGCCTTGAGTGAGATAAAGCTAAGCCAATGTTTCATGTTGCCATTATAAAACATAAGAATGGGCTGAAAAGACCCTGCTGAAATATTTTCTCTTCTTTGTCTGTTGGAAAATAAATACATATTTCTTGAACTGTATGTCTTACAGACACAGTGGCACAGAAAAGTTTGTCATTTATCTAACATTTCATTCTTGCTGTTGGCCATGACTAGTGGTCTGACTGAGGATAAAGAGTAAGGTGACAGGAATGTGAGACCTCATGTATGAGGATTCTTGTAAAAGTGTGAAAATATGTTGAGCTTAATCAGTAAGCCAAACACTGAACAGAAAATTCGATATATTGTGTTAATTATGCGTTAATAGAGCTGATGTTCCAACCGTATATAAATATGACAGTGGATGAGGTAGATGGTTGCCTACATTTCATCATTAAATCATCATCATCTATCAAATAGTCTATCAAATGCAAGTGCACATTTACCATAAACCAGTTTACTTTTAATTAGGATCTTCACTTCAAAGTATTCTTCCTCTCTTTTAAGGAGGAAATAACATTGAAATTATTTCTGTATTGGCTTTCACTTGATCCACCATCTGCCATTCAGAAACTTTCTGAAAACATTTGCCGTATTTGTTCTGGAAACAGCCTGCTTCCTGTTCTGTGTTATACAGTATCCACCAGATTGCCCCCACATAACCCAGTCTGATGGCCAAATACTAGAAAAATGATTCACGTCAAGGCCATTTTCTTGAGGTTAGCACACGAAAGTTCAATACATACAATACACTCAACTAAAAAAGATCATTACACACCAGAAAAACACAAATGTGGGAATAGCATATGGTGGTGTTGTAGTGCCGCATTTCATGAATGAGACCAAAAGCCCAGATGGTACATTTTGGATACTTCACACTATATAATACTGATGGAATACACACAGATGTTTCACCACAATTTGCCCTGTGTGGCCTTTCAACACCCCAAACCCAAGAGGTAGCAGCCAATTTCACTGTCATCCATCTTCTATTCCTTCCTTCCTTCCTTCTGCTATTTGGACAGAAAGCCCTAAGAAGAGACAGCTGCTACACTGCAGGTATATCCTGAACAGCATTGTTTGATGGGTCTGACAAAAGGAAGTACAGAATCACAAATACAGTAAAACACTGCAGTTGTACAGGTTGGATACTGCTGTCCCCTCAGTAACAACCCTGAAATTGTCTCTCACTGCAAGGCCAGGAAACTGTGGAACAGTTGGTGCTTTAACATCTGCAGTGCTGAAACCACTGCCAGCACCATCTCGCTGCCTGGCGTACTGGAAATTAATTGAGCAGATGAAAAAAAGATTGGAGAGCTTTTCAAGCCAAAGGGAACCTTGACTCCCCAAGGAAAGGAAATGAGAGACAGGTGACAGTAGGGTTGAGTGAAAAATAGGACACAGATTGGTAGCTGTGAAATAGTGTGGTTAAAGACATTTTATGTGATTTAGCAGCCAAGTATATAACCACATCAGTGCTCTGCCTTGCACACAGTGCCTTTGGGGCCCTACTTGAGACTACACCTTCCCACATTCATCCCCAAACTGGCCTATTTCTTACAAGGACATTTTTTGGAGAGTTATTCATCATGATCCACACATAAATTGCAACCATTGTTCATTGCCTGAATCATATGTCCATGCTCTATCATAAAGAAGTAATTGCATTGTAACAGTATTTCTTGTTAAAACGTTATATGTTTGAAAATTCTTTCACACAGCGGTGTGTGTAAAACATACTGTTGGTGAAATCATGTGACAGCATCTGTCTGTTTTTACTGAAATATTATGCCATGAATATTACATAAGCTCATTCAAGGTCTAAAAGCAGTTTGGATTCTTCCGTTGGTGTGTAATGTGTGGTACTGTCAAATGTTTTCAGACTTGTGTGTTGTGACTTGTGAGAGATCCTTTATTTTGGAAAATGTGTATTACTAGCACAAATGTGAAACTTAGAATTACTGATAGAATTATTACTAACTCAAATAAATCACAAGGGTCCACCTTGACATCACAACAGATCAAGTGTGTGTACAGTATATTAAGCAGGCCAGGAATTGTTTCCTAATCTCGAATGGACATTCTTTGAATTCTGTTCATGTCTCGCTTTGTAAGCCACATAGTCAGCAAGTGTTGGAGCACAAAAGATTGTGATTAAGCTTGTGAAAACTCCTCATCAACCTGCTCAGAAAATTAATTGTTTTTCATGGCTAATTCAGAAGTGCATTAGCATAAATTGACAGCTGCGGTGTGCCATACGCATACGTAAAATTGGAGTTCATTGCCCGGTCGGCACGATCCTGGAGATAGAGTCACGGTTAACACACAGAGGTCAGCTGAAGGAACAGACCCCTGTCAGAGTGAATGCCAGAAGTGAATTGCAGCCTCAGCAGCATGGCTGACGCCGGCTTTTTTGTGTCTGTTAGCAGAATTAAACAATCCCTTGAGACATAACATCAACATACACAAGGTCCCTTCTGAATATTCAAGTACTAAGAGGAGCTAACCAGGTTATTCTAAAATCAGTCACGCCCTGTTAACCATGAGAGTACTTGTATAGAGCTCTCTAGGCTAAAGACTCTTCAAGCGAAAAAACATTTTGATAGCTGCTAAATTGTGATAATCATGAGTGCCACATATTAATCTGTAGTTAAAAGCAGACACAGTTGGGTTTCTGTAATTACTATCACAACAAGAGTCTGTGTTCAAGACTTACGTTGATTAAGTGTTTCAGGTCGTCTGCAGGGAATTGGAGGCTATTAAATGGTGATGATGATGAAACCAACAACAGCCAAACCTCCATGAAGAATGACTCATGCTCAAACCTTCTTTGTAGTCCTTGACAAAGTCACATTGATAAGTGCACCAGGGTACCCAACAACACGTGAGCATGTGCAGACACCCATCCGTCCGATCACCATGGAATTACAGCGTGTTGATTTAAGATGTCGGTTGTAACTCAGAGGAAAGGAGCGCACGTTGCATCAAGACACTGAATGAACAGTCTTGTTAATTTGACCGCGGTGTCCCATATCATCTCCTCTAATCCAGAGAGAGTGAGGGCAGTAACTGTTCACAATAAAAGGTCAGTTTTGCATAAGCCTGCCTGAGCTGAAAAAAATATGTCAAGGGTTAAGGGGCTAGTAAAAACTTCTATAATTTCTATCCACGGATGAAGAGAGAGCAAGAGAGAGGGAGAGTGAGACTGAACTCTGAATACAGATTAGGGAGGAATATGTCCAGGAGATGAACAACACAATCAAGCAGAAAGGCAGCAAGCCCAACACATGCAGCAAAGAGCACTTTTGCGCTGAGAGGATTGTGTCTTGATTAGAGTCTGCCTTTGCATGACTTGAGACACCTGGCATCTACACAGGCGTTCATTTCCCATGGCTACAGCTAATAGCTCATGAAAGGATATTCTCTTATCACCATCTCAGAGCAAATGTAATACGATGGCATGTCCCAAACAACATACTGAAATATGAAACAATCCGAGCGTGCCATCAGATGTTTTCATCCGTTAGGCACAATTCACACTTCGCCTAGTAATCGCAAAATGCTGATGTTAAGAAGGTGTGTTTACGAAAGTCATGATCTCAGTTAGCACGCTGACATTTGCTAATCAGCGTTAAACACAGACGACCGTGTTAGATGTAAAGGAGTCTGGGAACAGCAATGCAATTTCAATTCATCCCCAATTGAATGCCACCTCACCCAAAAGTTTCTGACCTTTCAGTCAAACCCACAAATATCACCTCATGGTGGTAATAGAGGAAAGGTCAGGAGATCAGCAAAGTCATTAGGCTTCATCCTCTGGGAATCATGAATCTGGCCCTCCATTTTGTAGGCTAGTTGTGGAGATATATCAGTCTGGACTCTTAACTCACCGGCCGTCAGGCTCCCAAGAGCTATGCTGCTAGCATGTCTACAGTTTTAATGTGCACTTTCAAAACTGGCTTAGTTTGTCCACCATGCGCTTTCCTCTAAGAGTTTTATTCATATATTTTGTATTTGAAACCAGGGATAATGCTGCATTAGATGATCTAACACAGTTTAACCACGCTAGCACAACTTGAAAACACCAGGTGCCATCTAGCTGACATCCCACGATCATGCAGCATCAGATGACTAATAAAGGCATAGGATTTTCTTGACGTCAAAGTAAATAGAGGTTGCTAGAGCAGTCGTCATGGGCTGACAAGCAGAAATGCATCTTTGAGTTCATGTCCTTTCTGGATGCTTCTCATTTATCTCGACTGTCAAGTAAAGAGGGCATGATAATGAAATGTGAACACTCCAGTGAATGGCTCTCTCTGCCAGCCCACCATACAATGACAAATAATGAAAACTCTGCTCATTGGCCAGAGGTTGGCTGGATTGTGGAAATGTGTGTGCATGTGTGAATATAGTGTGTAGGATAGGTGGAACATTTACCATGTTTATATCTGTACCACATTTAAGGATTTAGGTAAAAAGCAACAACAAAAAAACCTCCTTCCAGATTGTACACTGGGACAATTTACACAGAATTTCACATTTAAAATAAGACAATAACACCATGTTTTATTTGGAAAACTCAAGCTGCGGCTTATCTTTTACACAATAAATAAGTGTCTGAAGTTGGAATATTTGTGTTAAATTTGTATAGTGCTTGATTCAGACTGTACTAACATTTAATTCACCATACAGTACATTGGCCACTTACCATGAAATAAGCAGAAAGTATACAGATACCTCCCTCTGCTGGAGGAAGTTTTAAGTGCACTCCTCAATCAAATATAATTTAAAGGAAAATCCAAATGAAGAATTAACAAAGAATTATCCCCACTACCAAAATTCAAAACACACCTTATGAGTATCACCAACCTACAGCTAGTTTTCCAGCTCTATTAAAGGTTTTTATACATCATTTGTAAAGTATCTACTGTAGTGCATGTGAACAACACAACTTTTGGATCAACAGTTGACATCTAAATGTTTAACAGTATGGCTTTTCATATTTATTCTAAATAATTTCAGATATTCTAGGAATCTATTTTAACATTACATTTTACAGCAGA
Organism: Nannoperca australis; assembly: GCA_036023655.1. NCBI lineage: Eukaryota > Metazoa > Chordata > Actinopteri > Centrarchiformes > Percichthyidae > Nannoperca > Nannoperca australis. The sequence goes on from JAVQJD010015144.1 coordinate 19,630, forward strand.
TATTTATCATTTCATTAGTGTTTAGTAAAATGTTTATGACCTTGACAAATGTGTTGACTTTTTCTTTGAGGACAATGTAGATTTCCTTCCAATTATTTCAGATCAGGAGTATGACAAAAATACTGGCAGGTGTTATCACTTCTTTCAACCTGTGTATGATTTCATTATAGCTCAACCAACCATGCCTTTCAGAAAGGTTTAAATGGTATTTAAGAGATAAAGTTAAACTCCTATAACAAAATAGTTGGTGTAGTTAAGAACATGGAAACTATTGCATTAGATCAATTTTATAAAATGTACAATTAAATGATAATGCTAAAATAGAGTGGAAAATAAACTGAATGTTGGTTACCTTAAATCCACCTTCAAATGGTGATTTGTCTTCCAACATTTATATTCTGTTCAGTAAAGCACCCTTCACTCCTGAAATCTGTTCGGACATTCAATCAGGTGATCAATGGGTTATACATCTCGTGTAAAAGCAAAAAAGACCTCAGGGAACCAATAGAAATCTTTATTTTTCAAAATTGAATGTTCAGCAGAAAACAGTACCATTACAGCATTTACACAATGACATTGAGAAGAAAAACCATCTAAATCTGTAGATGTCTACGTTATATTCACCCGTTAGATATTTAAATGGAATGCTACACTGGCTTCCTGTTTCGATTCAGAGTTGATTTTAAGATTTCACCGGTCATTTTTGAAGCACGCCTGGGTCTGGCACCAAGCTATATAGCAGAAAAGTTTACCCCAAATGAGCCGCTTTGCAGCCTTAGATCCTCGGGTGGGGCCCTTCTGGCCGGTCCAGAGTCGAGGCTTAACTCGAAAGGTGACCGTGCTTTTGCCATCAGGGCCCCTCGGCATTGGAACGACCTGCCCGAGGGGATAAGGCTTGCAGAATCAGTAACTTATTTTAAACCACTTAAGACTTTCATTTATGTGATGTTCTGCTTTTACTGTTTCAATTACCATTTGTATTTATAGGTAATTTATTTTTTATCTTGCTTGTGTGTTTGTTTTACTGTTTGGAATTCTGTTATATTGCTTTCTGTGTATACTGATTCTGTCAAAGCACTTTGTAAAGTGTTTTTAAAAAAGGTGCTCTATAAATAAAAGTTAACTGATACAAATGATGCAACCTACATGTGTACAGTTTGATTGATCCAGATAACAGCACATCAGACAAGATGGAGACATAAGGACGATAACCCAAAAGTCCAATACAACATGTATCCTATAGGTGCCTTTGTGGGCCACTTCACAGGAGAACTTCCCCATGTCCTCAACAGGCCGGGACAAGTGCAATACCACGCAAGTACAGAGCATTGCTACCTCTCCCAACCTGTACAGAAAGGGATCACTTTTGATAGATTCATTTCAGTTCTATGATCAGTTTTGCATGGATTTGCACAGCAGTACAGTGAAAAGCTGAAAGCAAACCAGCAAAACTAACCAGAGACCCATGTGAATAAGCTACCTCTTTAGTTTTCCAAGACGAAGTGTGCATCTAGTAATACTTTAAGTGCTCACAATGCAGTAGAATTCCATAAAACTACCTGCACTATAAGCACTTTAATACTACTGAAACTTTACCTTTTTAAAAACCGCTGCAGTGGAAATCTCACTGACCACCGGAGGAGGAAGAAAATACACGGAGGATTTAGATGGAATCACAGGTCACCATCAGTTTTGCATAGATTTGCACAACTTCTTTCTTCTTGCAGCGCAACTATGCAAAACTAACAGAGAACTGTCACAATGTAAAGTGTATATGTACATACACACACAAACACAGAGCAGATGACAGTCCCAGCCCCTTATGCCAGAAGGAGCACTTAGGGCAGTAGGTGCTAGTCTACTTCACTATCTGCACTAGATGCACCTTAGCATAAGCACTGGTGGAAGGCTCACTGTGCTGAAGACCCATGATTTGTCATAACGGTACATTTACATCAAACCAAAAAGTACAATTTCACATTAATTGGTCTGTATTTCACAGCAATTACTAAATTAAAAGATAACAGATCCAACTCTGCAACAAATATTGTTAATAGTGACAGGATGCATGGTGCCTCACAAATAAAGCATGTTCGATAAGAGGGGGCTTGCACCAGACAGGATTGCTTCGTTTGTCACACCAAACCTCACAGCAGGAAGGAGACGATGTCCTATCAAATGTGTATTCATGTGTTTTTGGATTCAGTCAATCTCCGACTGACATAAATCAGAGCCCGCTCCTTCAGTTACCATCATCAGAATAGTGCTGAAAGTGCCTTCACTGCAGTAGATTTAACAAAACTACCTGCACTGTAAGCACTTTGACACTACAGTGACTTCAAACTGTTCGTGGGGAGTTTTCATTCACAGAATGAATTAGGATGCCTTTAAATCCACAATGAGGGGCTTTGAGGAGATGTGCACAGGGTTCTGCAAGCATAAATGAGACAAGGCATCAACAGTATGTCAGCAATTTCAATTTAAGGCTGAAATCAACTACTTTCATTGACTAAAATACTAAGCATGTCTGGTTAATAATGTATTGGACGGTCTAAAAAATGTGAAATTACCGGTTGTAAATGAAAATAAAAAGGCAAGGTGGCGTCTTGAAGGTGTTTGCTTCCCAAACTGACAGCATTCAATTTACAATAATATAGGTGGGGAGGGGAGGGGGGGGGACAAGCAACACATCTTCACTTTTGAAAAATTGGAACCAGAGAATTTCAGGCATTTTTCAGATTAAAGATTATTCCATGAAAATCATTGTAGATTGTTAATTAAACTTGTCAAACACCATTTAAAATTAATTTCAAAAAAAGGGTGCATTATGATTCAACAGTTCACTCAACCAATACAGTTATCTCTGACCAGAACGACCCTTGTTAACGTTGGACGTGTTTTGCAACCTCCACCGAGGAGGTTATGTTTACAGTGGGTTTTGTCTGTTAGCTAGAAAGATCTTTCAAACTCATTTGATCTTATTTCAAAAGGGAAAGTTAGATCATAGGAAATAGGATCAGTTTTTTGATGCAGTTAGTGCAACTGTGTGCAGATTTATGAAACAGTAAGTACTGAACTTAGATTCCATTGTCTACTTTATCAACCCACATGCCATTTTGTTCTTGTGCAAAACATTTTTAATTTCTTCACTACAATTTGTAACATTATATTTGCAACACTTACATAAGACCAACTTTTAAGAGATCCTTGTGCACGTGCATTCGTGCACAAAACCCTAATATTCCGAAATGTATCCTCCAACCCACATGATTGTCGATTACTGTGTATTACTGTGTTTGACACAGATAGAGGTCCGAATGGCAATACAAAAAAACCTGTTGTTTTAGCAGGTGCATTCATTGGGGATAAATCACAGAAGAAACGGCCACATGTCGAAATGTCTTCAATAACAAAGTTCAATGGGAAACCCGAGTCTGAACCAGGACTGCTAGAGGATACCAACACTTGCGCTCCAGTCACATTGCTGTACCCCTCCCCCACGCGCTAACATGGCGCCCAGGAGTCCGCATTTTGAGCGTTTTATAATCTACTTTCCCCGACTGAGTAGCAGTATAACTAAAGTAACGCTCAAATGTGTGTGCACTTAACACTGAAGTCGGGTGCGTGTGAAGTGTGCGCTCGTCGTGGCTAGGCGCGCCACGCGTTTGATAAGAGCTACTGCAAACTTAACTCAAAACCCAGCACACAACAAGCTAGTAGCACCCGAGGGCTCCATAATAACAGTCCAATGCGATCGTGTGCTAGCCAAAACGTTAGCGCGTGTAGCCTGCGAATACGGCTCTCTTTCATAAATATTGTCATTCAATAAATATGTATAATGCCACTCATCGGTTGTATTAAAACATGACATCTGGGGGAGGGGGGAAAGGCTTAAACGACGAACTAAGTGAGCACGCTATGGGCTGGCTAACATCCTCCGTCCACTTCAGAGCATTGCTTTCTCTTATCTTAGCTAACTTAGCAGCTTTCGTACAACTTACTTATATATGCTTACATTAAAATCAGTGGATGTTCCCGGCTGCTTGTAAAGACCGATATTGAAACTAAATACGCATAATACGCTCAGTGAAGTCAATGTCAATAATATAACGATATCTTCTCGTCGGTGTGTTAGCAGCTAGCTAAATCAGCAGCTCGCGGGATAGCAAAGGCGCGCGGCCTGCTGCAACCCCATGTGCTGCTGCTTTGTTCTGGAGGCACTTTCAATTGTACACCACAGCGCAAAAAAATCGGCTGAAGACCTAAAATCCTATCAACATGTGGCCGACAACAGGAGTTCGCGAGGCTATAACTTGTGGCTACTACTTCAGTGTGTAACGCACAATTTTCGCGAGTGAGTATCACTTCCGAGGACTCGAGGTGCAGCAGCAACACATGCTTTTCAAATCTCCCTCATTCTCCAACCATGGAGGATAGGTTGCCATGCGCCCCTTACAACATTGTTTCCAAATGCGGAAACTGACGATTAAAACGTTTTTCCCATATGTAAACGTCAAAGTGCGGCTCCGGTGTCGTATACAGTGCCGAGTATTTCACTTTCCCGACATTTACCGCATCTCCAGAAAAGGCTAACAACAGGTTTCTTGCCAATAACATGCGCCTAATAAGACACTAGCTCATAAAAATCCACCATCTTCACTCACTTGTACAGACTTACCGTTTACTCACACTGTTTCGGCGGTATCTGCAAAACTGAGAAAAGAAAAAAAAATACTTCACAAATTGAGTAACAGCTAGAACGTATAATCCAAAAAGCACAACCATGTGCTACTATTATGATATGCAAGGAGTTTGGGAATCGTAGTAAGATTGCGAAAGTGGCGCGAGTAGAGTCTAGGTTTAACCATGTGGTGAATGAAGGGCGGCTCCCAGCCAGCGTAGCTAAACCCCAACTCCTTCATTAGCATAAATCAACTACTTCCTCTCCAAGCGCGACTCAGGTTTCACCCCTTCATGTAGATTGTTGATAAACAATCAGAAGTAGTGAAATACATAAAATAATTTCTAATTATAATAAATATAAAGACAAGGAAATAAATACTATCACGGTCAACAACAACATAGGAGATGCACAAGTCGACGCCCATAAAGTTTTATAACATGATTATTTTTGTTTACCTCTGTCATTTCAAGACAAAATGTCTCATGTATATGGATAAAAGCTAGATATAAATATACCCTTTCATTCTAACGATAAAAAATGATCTCTAATTAATTTGTTATGTATAGCCTACAAACAGTATGGCATTTCTCTTGTACTTAATTCTGTTTACCATATAAAACGTGTTAATATTTAGGCCTACAACACGATTATCTGTAATGACGTAGTTTTAGGGTGTACTAGCTGCACAATGGTTGCTTTTGTATTGTAAAAACAAACTTAGTCTGATTCTTTAATTAATAATTATTATTTTTATAAGATGAGAGTTGCACAGATGCCTCACTTATGAAACAATTGTTGGCTTGATGTGCCTGAATTAAAATGATTAGCTGTAGTAGCCAATAATTATACCATTCAGGTATACTTTGAAACTTTTAAATACAACAATTTAACAATTTTCATTTAATATTGTGGACAATGTTATACATGGTTATAAATATACATACTAACACTAAAATAAATACAAACCAGAAGTCTCAACACACAATGTAAGAGGGTCAGAAAACAGAGTTACACTTTACCAGAATCAAGTTGTCATTTGTTAAACTTTCCTACAAAATAAATATATATATATATATATATATATTATCTGTTATGAATGATGTGATGTTTGTGGGTAGAGACACATAAAGCCAAGTAAATTATGAAATTCAAGGCTACAGTAATGCAAGCAATCATATGAATATTGTGATGCAAAGTTATTTGATTACTGATGAATTACTACATACACCCTGTGTATTACAACATAACGGAATACATTATCAAACATAGTATCTGGATAGGATTTTAAGATCACACACACACACACACACACACACACAAAATTGGCTACATCCACTTTAAACAGATATTAGGCTTTATCAGTGTTGTCTTTAATAAGATTTTGGATCATCATAATTGTATTCTGCATCAATAGTTCACAACAAAACCTATTCTACAGTGTAATGTCAAATAGAATTACAATGTTATTGCAGGTTTATCGTAGACAGCTTCTGTGTTACAATGAAACCACAAATTACTCTCTAACTCAAGGCCACATATTTTGAATTCTGGCCATTTATATGTAACAATATGCAGCTGTGTTTGTATCAGTATGAAACTTATTTTCAGTCAATTTCTTAATGCAAATATAGTTATCTCACTGAGATAAGCAAGGATGTTAATGAAAATGAATGGAACAGCCACCAACATGGTTTAAAGTGTCTGTTGCTAACGCTCCTCCCACTGTAAGTGCATGAGGAGTGTTCCTCCTTAAAACAAACATGAGGGGAATTGTCTAGTTCACCTATCACCTCTGGATTCAGTCATGTTTAAAGTCACACAATGAAGGCACAGAATTTGGGGTTGTCCTGTTCACACAAATACAAGACATAATAATGCTGAAAGGTTCTGCAATTTAAATGTATGAGATACATTTTTTTGAGTAGTCTGTTTACCACACAGGGAAACAGCAGTTGAAAAATGAACTTCTGGTAACAGTGTGAACATCTTTTAACAAATTAAACAAATGGTATTTTAATGTTTGACCTATCACTTAAGCTAATTCAGTCTAAAAAGTATAGATATGAAATGCACTGCAATATGAAGTATTGAAATTATGAATGCAAAAATTTCTGTTCCCGTCCTTATTTAAAAAACAAACAAGCCATAGCTTAACTTAAATATATATATATATATATACATCTGTCCCACTCAGACTAAAAGGGAAATGTAAAACAGATGTGACATTAGGTTTTAAACTGTGCAGGCCGCCCTTAGCCTTTGCTAGCACACTCAAAAAATCATAGTTTGATGTTTTTTCAGTACAGAAAGACTGAAACAAATTCACAAAAGATTTGAATCTTAGTTAAAACTGATTCATTAAATTACAAGTATTAACAAGGAAACATATTTCAAAATCAATATATGCACTAAGGTAATTCAAATGTGCTTCACAGATGGGGGAACTGGATGGAATTCTTCAATTAAAATGTTCCAATATTATGCCCCTATATTATTCAGCTCCAGAAAATACAGGAACAAAGACCAATCAGGCAAAATGGAATAACCACACCAACAAAGTCACTGACTTGCCTACTCTTTTTTTCTTAATTTATTTCTTAATTTATTTTTGTTTGTTTTGGGCAAATAAGTCTTCAGTTACAAAACTTGTAGAATCTTTAATAATTTCAGGTAATTAAGTATTACGTTATGTATAAGTACTGTCTTGTTGATAAAAAACTATTTAAATAATAAAGTGATGACATCTTTAAGTTATTTCAAATATCATAAAATGTTTTAAATGTTTTAGTTTTAACAATTATATTAAACAAATGTTTGGTATAAGTTTTAAAACCTGTTTAAACATGTGTTTTTGTTGTAAGAATCTTCTCTCAATGTGCGTTTCAGGCTATGGAAGAAAAAAGAGCTTGACTTAGTGATCTGTATCTAGGAAAGAAAAACGTGTATTTCACCACAAGAATACAGCCGATCAAAAATGTTTAGCTACATTTCAACTGACGGTGCTATACATTGTTTTATGGTAGTGTTTTTTTTATTGCGTTTCGTCTTCATAATGTTTGAACCTACCCAGATACCGTAGGTCACGCTATGTTCAGTTATGGCTGCTCTCTACGGAAGCTACATCAACCTGCCACAATAATGTAATACCACAAGTCTGACACGATACTTTAGGCTCATTTATTATATAACCTAATGGTGACACTGACTATTCCGATACATTATTACACTCTGTAGATCACAGCACGACGTTTTTACTTGTTTTTAGTACACTGATGGTTACATTGTCTAGCTAACAATTTCTTTATTGTTTTATTTTGAAAGTTGAAATACTTAAGTTCCGGTGTAATTGTAGCATGTCTATGGCTATGGTAATATGTCAGTTGCTTCCCCTCATAACTCCATGAGGGTTTTTCTCACCACATATTGAGACTGTTAATAACAGAGCCGTGTTGTTGCTGGAGAGGTAAAGGTGAGTTGAACGACCGGTTTACAAGACATACGGATGTTTGTAATGTGATTTATTTGAGAATATATTGTGCCGAACACCTAGCAACTTAGTCTTAGGTTAACGTTACCCGCTGTCTGACATCACATTCCCATTGTAAAATGTGGCTGTCCCTTGTTGTCTTAGACAAACTACTAACATGGATGTAAGAACACAGCACTGAAGAAATATACAAAGTAAGGTATAATCTAGTTAAAATGATGAGGAGGGAATCAAAACACTCGTTTTAAAGGACGCATGCACTACACTCGCAGCAAAATAAATTGTTTAAAAGCAATGCTGTGCGCAACTGAATGTTTAGTGCCTTTAAACCATGGTTTTCAGTAAGGGAAATTTATAACTCATCACTGTATAACTGTTCACTTTATAACAGCTCATTTTTATACTGTGCTTGACAAGAAATGTGTTTTCAGTCAGTGCAGCGCAAATGGCTTTACATAAGCCATTTACATTTCGTGACAAGTATCATATTTGGTATACAGAGGTTTTCGACAGTAATATTCCATAAATGTCATTTCAAGTGTACAACCACAGTTATTTGCATTGGCCTGGATTTGAATATTTCTACACATACACTACACAAAACACGTTCGAAACAGCTTTATACATTTTAAACATATACTTATTTTATGATTTTATTATTAAAATCAAAATTGAGTGCCTTTTAAACAACTTTTCCCCCCCACGTCTATCTTTTACACACTTATAGAAGCACTGTTTTTGTCCTCTGACATCCAAGATCAAATTTGATGTGAAACTGATCTACAGATAAAACAGTCCCAAACAAACGATAAATAACCTTTTGTAGTAAATGACTTCATGTTACGATACATCGCCTTTGCTTTGCAGTTTGCTAGCTCTTTTAAACTCATGCCTTTGTCTGTTTAGTCTGGCAGGTGGATGGCTGCCTGTGTGCTTTGCCGACGGGTGCCCAGGTTACGCCACGTCCCAGGCTTGAGAAAGGAGTTTACCCAGGCTCAGCACGTATATGTCAAACAAGAGGATGAGACTGATGATCAGGCGAATAATAAAGGAGCATTGCGGCACCAGGAGGCCTCTCTCCAAAGAGGATACAGGCTGTATTACAACCCTTCCTCATACCATCACTGCGTGTGGAACTCCGCAACCTCCTGGAGACAGAGAGATAATGATGAAGATGAACTGTGTCTCTCCGATCTCACGCCTTCCTTCTGGCAACAGAGCAATCGCTACAGTGTGAGTTGCTCGCGGCATCTCTCCAGCTCAAAAAACACACTTCTTGACTTGGCTTTCAATAAAGGTCCAGAACCCGAGATGCCACCTGTGTCAGTGTACCACAGAAAACCCATGCAGCCAGATGTTAGAGTAGATACACGTGCCTTCCTCAAATGCCGGCCAGGGTATGCCTCCACGACCCTTGACCTCACCCAGCGGTCTCACCCAATGAAATGGGAGGAGGCCTTGCCGCTGCTCCAAAAAGTGATGGTTTTAAAGGGCCGCATGACACCATCTGATGTGTCTCAGTTTCTTGCGGAGCTCAGCCGCCTGCACCCAGACATGACGTCATTAGTGAAGACTGACCAGCGCTTCGTCATGCTCCTTCGATATTCCGTGGAACACCTTCGCCTCTTTACTCCACCGCAGCTGCTGGAGGTGCTGCAGTCGTTTGTGTGGCTGGACATGCCCAATGACCACACTGTACTCGGGCTGTATGAGGCCGAGCTGAGCCGCCAGGCCAACCAGATGAGTTTACACCAATTGCTGTTGGCTGCCGACTTGTGGCGCTGTATTGGGAGGCAGGTCCCCCAGTTCTTACAGCACCTCTACGATTCAGTTCGTCTGTATCTGGGAGTGATGGGGGTCCCAGAGCTGGTGCAACTGTTATATATAATGGGAGAGGGTCGGCAGTGCCCAAAAGACTTGATCCACCCTGTAGAGCAGCTTCTCATGCGGCATTTACAGCAGCTGTACCCTGAGGAGGTTGGTACTGTGTGCTTGGGGCTCTTTAAATCCCAGACTTCAATATCTGAGGGTGCAGTGACTCGTATTGTTGACAAGGCACACACTTTTGTGGAGGAGATGAGTGACTTTGCTGTAGTGAATGTGCTGAAATTACTGCGGTTCAACTACCTGTATCACACGGCGTGGCTGAAGGCCATGGCACAGGAAATTCCTCGACGGGCCCACAGGATGGGTGTTAAGGGACTGATGCATGTGGCGCTGGCCTGTTCAGCGCTGCATTACCACAATGATAACATGCTAATGGCAATCGCTGAGAGAGTTCCCTTGCTGGTGCCACACTGCAGGAGTAAAGACTCATGCAAACTGCTGTGGGCCTTTGGCACATTAGGGTTTCCCCCAGCTCAGAGCCCAAGCTTCTATCCAAGCCTTACAGAAGCCCTGAGACAGAGGAAAGCTGAATTCCAGAGATACCCAGAGCATCTGCTCACCGGTCTTCTAGGCCTGGCCTTTGTCTCTCAGTTCCCAGAGGACCTAATTGCATTAGCTTTGAGTCCTGACTTTGTCAACCTAGCACTGAAATCCAGACAGCTCGAGCTGAAAAAAGACTTGTTCACTTTAGATGGAGCCGTGGCGCTGGAGTTGCCTCAGTGGACTGGCCCGCGGCTAAGCTGTGAACTCAGAGAGGAGGTGCCAGAAATGCTGTGGAAGTTTGCTCAATCCGATTTGTGCCAGAAGCCGGAGGTTCAGGAGGCAGAATCTGCTCTGCGAGATCTGCTTGGAGGAGAGGTGTTTGTGTGTAAGAGAATGATTCTGCCCCACACTCGCTCCATCGACCTTGAGGTACATCTTGACTCCACCGGACAGCCTATACCCGTGAACCCGGAATCCCACACAGCAACATTATCTCCAGAGACCAGCTCATCCAAATGTCCTTCTCAGGGTTGGGGAAGAATGAATATAGGAGTAACTATAACTGAGGAGCTTTTAGCACAAATAACAAATACCAAAAACACAGAACCTTTAACCCCCTCTCTTACAGCTAAGCCTTTATCTCTACACAGAGTAGAGCCTGATAAAGATGGGAGACTGTTTGACACAGGACTAGACCTGACCACTGACCTTACAGAAGCTCTTACCAAACCCAAAAGCCTAGGCTCAGATCTTCAGGACTCCAAAGACACAGTCAAACTTGCTATCCAGGTCTCGAGCAGGAACCACTACTGCTACCATTCAGATAAGTTGTTGGGCCTTCATGCCATGAAGAGGAGGCACTTGAAGTTGGCAGGCTACAGGGTTGTGGAGATTAACCATCAGGAGTGGTTTCCCATGCTGAGGAAAAGCAGGTCTGAGAAGCTGGCATACCTGCACTGCAAAATCTACAGTCTGTAATGATTCCCGGACCTCCGTGAACCAAAATAAACTACAACAAACCGGGACTGTAATGAGAAGCACAGACAAAGGTCTGTTAAGGAGATGGACATATGTTCGTTCATTCCCACCCAGCATTGTTTAGTTTAAAATACTTTTCTTAAGGATTCTTTTTGTCAATGTGAGACATTTCAAGACATTTATTTTGTGAAAATAATGCACATTAAAAAGTATTCAACTCCTCCCTGTCCTGGTCAAGGTTATGGTTTGATATAACACACAGCAGATATTTGGAATGTGTTTTCTGAATTTACTTAATTTTGAATCTAAGAATTTGCTTATGCTTTCCAGGATCTGTAGAAAAGTATTGTGAAACAATGTTTTGCATCATACTTTATCACATTCACTCATGCGTGAGGATCTTCTCAGAGGTCAGTGCATCCGTTTGTAGATTTCTAGATTGCTGCCTGCTTTGCACGACAAAAGTCAATCTTTTGAACTGATTTCTGTGTCGATATTTGGTACTGTGGCTGCTCATGAACCGTAGAACATGTTATGTAGTTTGATAAAGAGAGGATTAAAATCCTCTCACAATTTAATACCAAAGGGGAGACATAATAATTCACAGCAAAATGAGTGGTCACAACTTCAACGAACCATCTGTGAACTGAGGACTGTGAACATATAAAAACATCTACGGCTCCCGTGGGGGTTTTTTTATTTTTATGGCGGGCCTATTTCAAAGCCCTGTGGGAGCTGTAATTGGTGACTTCGTCTGGCCTGGCTTTAGATGACTACCACCTTTTTTTAATACGTTTTAAAAATCACATTTCAACGTGTTTTATTGAACAGATTTCTGTAATATTTTCCGACAAGGAAAAATCTAAGCAGTGACCTTGTTAAATTAAGGTGGACTCACATGGCTTAACAAAATAATGTAAAGTTTCAAAGTACAGTAGCTACAATGATGTAACAGTTGATTTATGTCTTTCAGCTGCGTTTCAATCGTAGTTGTAACTTTAAAACTTACAAAATAACAAACACCTTACTGGTGTATGGCATTATTTAAAAAATATGTTTATTTATTCGGTAGGGTGGACATAAAAGGATCTTTCTGTTTCATATAATTTAATACTACCACTAAATTCAATGGCAAAATGACTAGTATTGTGAAAACCTCTCTGAACGGCTCAAAAATATATAATGCTAAAGGTTTTTCACAAAAATAGAATGTATAGCAGCATTTATGAGATTAAGTACATTCCGCTGTCACTTTTTTTGTGACAACAGGATTTACTTAGCCGATATAAAACTGTAAACTCTGCCTCTGAGCATACCGGTCACAGCCCTGCTGACTCCGGGAAATGAATCCTTTCACACTGGGATAGAATGGATGCTCCCATGTTTGACTCCTCCAAGCCCTTTAAAATGACTTTGCTCTGGAGGTCATCTCTCATTCTGCCACTGCAGCAGGATTAGGGATGTTCGCAGATGTCACTGCTTGTATTTTTATCTGTATTTTTGAGGTAGAAAGAAATTGCCAGACGTTTTTCTTTGACAGGTTATTGTTGGGATATTGTTCTATCTTGTATGAACATGTTGCGTTGTAAGAAAAGTGGAACAACTAAAGTGAGTTGCTGAACAGATCCATTTTTATTGTACTGCGCTGTCAAACGCACATCATGTTTGTTTGTTGTGCGTTTTGGGGGGTTTTATTTTTCCGACAACTTGTGAATGCAATGCAGCTCGATGCCTCCCATCAAAACTCACCATAAACTAGATGTTTCAAAGGAGTTGGCCGTCTACAATGCATTACCAGGTTAAAGTAACTTTGACAGATATACTGTTATTCACCGTGGTGATTTGCCCAGTCAAGACATCATTCATGTTGATTGTCATGATGTATTGTCATGAATGGAAATCAATGGTTGCCTGGAATTAAGGAAATCTACAAACTAGTGTTTGCTTAAGAAAGCAGAAATGTGTGTAGAACTAAAACGTACAAAAAGACTTTTCAGAAAAGCAAGGCAGAATACATGTTTAGTTGATGGACATTGTTTTATTTATAGGCTTTCAAAGCATAACAATGACCCACATCGGGGGAAAACTTTTTATAAAAACGCAGTGTTTATTTGTTTTGTCATATCAAGGTTCGGGAACATCCGTAAGCAGGATATCCTTGTTAATCCCTGAAGAAAAAGCTAGGATAAGACCTTGGGGTAAAGACACACTGGAGAGACTACAGGTGTGTTTTGTTCCCTTTAAAATGTTTCTCTTTTCCCTCCCCACCTCCCCCTTTCCTTTGTGACCCAGAAACTGATGTTAGTGCTTACATCTTGCCAGCTGTCCTAATAGTGTGGGAGACAAAAACAGCTTCAAGGTCTCCTACTAGGAGAAGGAAAGGCAAGAAAATTCTACAGGGAGATTTTTTTAATGGCATGCCCATTAATGCCCAGACACAACTAGTATTCTTAAAAGCTGGGTATTTGATCTGATCATCTGAATTCCCCCCACTCAGAGAATTAAAGACAAAATCGTACAGTGTAAGGGCTAAAGGTATAGCCAATTTGTACAGGCTATGCAGTATATGCACAATGCACTTCACAGCTCTTTGTTGAGTCAGTACAATGCAAAGTAGAAAACAAGACAATACTTGAATACTTAAAATTGGTTACTGGACTGAAGATTTACGTCAAGACCACTTCATTAATGGAAAATATAAAAATATTTGATGATATCAACAAACAACTGTCCTTCACTTCTGTTTCTATCCCTTCCGTTAAGTCACGAATGGCATAAAGGAAGGAAAGGAAATGAGCAGTAGGAAAGACAAATTCAATCATCAACTCATCAGTCAGCTTGCGTGGGAGCGCTTGATAATCCCCCAGGAAGAGCTGGAGGAGGGACACAAGAGACAACAGGATGAATGAGAGGAGAATGAATGGAGCAATCTTGTGCTGCACTTACAGTTTGCCAGAAGAGGGCACTCTCTACTTAGGAAACGGCATGTCTGACTGACAATAGTCCCATGCATCCTTGATATTTGTTATGGAATATTTTCATGTAACTGACATTAATATAAATGCAAGATGTGCATCACTGTGTTCACATAAACAGCGGCAAAACAGTTTTAAGCTTAGAATAACATATTAAAGGAAAAACTGTTTTACATTTTGTTAGTACATAATGTTTCCAACAATATAATTAATTTGGAGAACCAACAAAAGACACAAGAACACATCAGGGGCAGTAAGTGCATTTTAATAAGGTAGAGGATGCTCAGATGCTTACTGATCTGAAAAACTATAAAAGAAAATTCGCATTTGGGCACTTTCAAGTCAGTGCCATCCCCGCAGCTACAGATTTCACACTCCTGGATGTGCAGGAACCATGCTTTTGAAGTTGAGATGATTCAGTTTCTCATTTAGCACAATTTTCTTTGTGTTGAAATGCAACTCATCGGATAGCCAAAGAGATCCCTTATCCATGCAGGCAGAAAACGTTGCCCCTCTCACCGACGTTGCGTCAGCTCTTATATGCTTTCAGGTTGACACTAACAAGGACAAACATGTTTTGGAATATGAGCGGCCTGTCACAGCACACTTCTTGAGTGTGTGGAGTAACGATTATATGCTTTGATTGGATTATAATGTTATATTGTATTCTGAGTAATCTACCAAGCAAGGTGCTAAACTTTATCTTTAGCTTATTTGTTCGTGTCAGTTATTAACGTGATATAAACAAAATCAAGCAAATAGTGAATAAATATTAGGCTTAGACACTATTTTCAGATGTGACCAGTATTTCACCCATTAATGGAAGAGGCTCTAGTAGAGTGAATGCTCTCTCAGTAATCCCTGTCTTATTAGCATTTCAATTCTTTTGCTTTTTCACAGCCTGGAAGCTAATCCAGCGCAGTCTGAATGTAGGCTAAACTTGCATCAACATTTCTAAAGTTATCTCAACATAGAGATACTACTGTCTGTCTTCTATAATTCCTTAATTTAGCTCATTGTATGAAACAGACAAATCCCAATGTCACACATTCTTAAAGCACTGCAGCAACACCCCTACTGCTACTTGTCACAGAAAAATCCACTTCATAGATTTCAGCGAGTTGGATCCTTTCACAAGTTAGGGAAACAGGTACAGATTAACTAGATCCATGCAAATGATTTCCCCTCGGAAATTATCCCCATCAAAATTTTGAAGGATGATGGCAGTAACTACTGACAGTTCACTGAATGTTTCTATATCACTCCCTCTCCGCGAAACGTCCTCTCTGACCCCCTTCGGTGGCATTCAGTAATGTGTCTGGATCCTTGCCTTTAAGATTCCAAACACACACACTCTGCTAAACCAACTGCTGCAGGAATGCGACTGATAGGGAGTGTTTGCATTCAGCAGTAGTCCTTGCTCCTATTGATAAACCTTTATTAACTTAACCAAGTTGAAGATTTGTCTTGGTTCCTCATTTATTAGGGGATAAACCCTTTCGTCTCAAGAAAACAGTGGGTTTGACTGGATTTGGATTAATAGTGTTGCATTTTTGTCCTTGTTAAATGCTTGGGAAGAATGTCATGCACTATTACTCAAGCTACAGTCTCCCATGCATAAAGAAAGATATGATTTGACCATCTAACCAGGGGCACTGGCATTCTATTGAAGCATTTGACGTGATATAGCAGTGGGATGCTACAGATTCCCCATCTGTGTACAAATCTTGCTTCTTATTTAATGCTATCCATAGAAACATGAGCAAATGGTCCATGAAAATATCCATCATGACCAGAAGGCACATTAAAGAGAGAAGGTTGAACACAAACAGCAGTAATAATAATAGCTTGGTTACTCTGTTCAAAAGTTCAACAGAAATAAACATTTGCAAAGAAGAAATTTCAGTAATTAAAGCATATGCTGTTGTTATTAAAAATCCCCTCGATCATACTTCAGAGACTATTTTTACAAGCAAGCCTGTAATAGATGAATGAAAAAACGTTTTTGTGTTTTCAAGTTAATTAACAGCATGTGTCTGCCTCCCTGTGTGAGATAAGTTCAAGATGACACTTGTGCAAGCAGCATTGTGTTGCATAACGGCATTGCTGTCCCTCTACACTCATCATTTGGTCACACAGATCATTGCAGCTCAAAGCAGGATTGATGTAAGCTCACTAAACAGAGTGGAAGTGTACAGCAGACTCACTATAATACAGTTCCACCATGGCATTTGCAGAGGGGTCATGACATTTAAAAACTCCATAATCATGTAAATTCTGGCTGGCATATCGGAAGGCATTTCAAGGTCAGTTTTGGTTTATTGCATGACAATGTTTCTACATGTTTAAAAGTTATAAAATTTTAATTTGTCATTACATCATATCCCATTTTTGATGCTATTTATGGCTGGCATTTTTTCAGCAAAAGCCATTCTGTGTATTTGCACACTGTAATTGCCTCTATATATTGTTGTTTCATTATTGCTGATGGAGTCCGCCTTGCTACAGATTCAAATTTGCTACCGATGCACGCGGGACTCACAATAAAATGATGGATGTACATTTTAGACGTAAAGGAGACAAAAGCTGGTGTTGTGCAACACTGTTAATGGTCTCCTTTATTAAAACAATAGGCCACAGCCCACAGCTGCTCTGTATACAACATACGCAACTTCTGTTGCATTTCTGGCAGAGTTGCCACTCTGAGGTGTGTTTGCTGTCCCCGGCGGTTGATGCATGTGTCTTTTAAAACCAAACAGTTGGACCCTGTATTAATAAAATGCCAAACTTTTAACCTGCATCAATAGTTTTCGTTGTGTGCAAATTGCAGATTTAAATAAAATCACCTTATAAAGTCGATTAGGCAAATGTGTTAGCAAACCGGTGCTTATTTTCACATCGAGCAGTTACGGAACTCATTTGGAGTTGTGTTTCTGGTAATTATTCAATCTCCTTTTAGCTCTCTTTTTGGTCTCCACAAACCCCTGAGGGAAACATTTGTCTGTCCAAGCTAAATGCTGCTCACCACAGCTCTGTCACTAACTGTGTCTGTCTGCTGCTTGAAGCTGGGTAGATACCGCGCACAACTGCCTGCTGCTGCTGCTGCTGAAAACAAGGTTGAAGAGAGAGATGGCAGACTAAAACCGAAACAATGGGCTGAAAGGTGCTAAAACGCTGCATAGAGCAGAAGGGTACTATCTGGTCAGGTTCTAATTATTCGTTTTTTCGCTATTCAAGTTGCATTACATGTAATTATTTTTTAATAGAAAAGAAATGTTATTATAAGATATTGAGTTGTGAAGTTTTAAAATCAAACAATTAAGTCACATAAGTGGGGACATTTTTGTGTTTAATTTTGTTACTAATTACACTGCTAAAATGCAAAAAAAGAAAAACGGACATACAAGCAACAAACAAAACAAAACAAAACAAAAAAACGTTAGGCGTCATTGTGTGCGTTGAACACTGCAAAGGGATACAGAAGAATGCCTACAATATCTTGCACGCTTATTTTGAGAGCTCCCGAAGGATAGATGGGTGGATTAATCTTCTCCATGGTTTATAATGGGTTAATGTATTTACTTTCCAATAATTAGGACTTAAAAATGTTCAACAACAGCTAAGTCACTGCATTGAATCTTAAGTCTGACACATATTAGGATTCAGGATGCTTACTCTGCAGGATGGGCGAAGATGAGAAACAGCTGCAAAGGACAGACCAGGAGTCACAATTTTGGCTTGGATCAATGGCATTCTTATTTTAGGCACATTTAGCAAAAGCTTAGCGCACCAAAAGCTCGTATATAAGGATACAGAGCACTTGCAGGTTTTTAATTAATTTGTAAGTATATTCAAGGGCATGGGGTCCACCTAAATGCTACCAATACTGATAGAAGTACATTCAGAACCTAATTAAACAGTACACTTTTTGATAATTTATTAATAATATTATATGTCCTAGCAAGGACCTGTTACCTTAAATATATACCTTAAATACCATTAAACATATCTACAAGATTAAATGTAAATTATGCAATATTAATGTAACATTTGCTGCCAGTTAGATCACCAAACTGTATGTTTCACATTTCATGTTTTATCTTTAGCTTAGTTGTTATTTGAATGTTAAGTGGATATTATTATAGGATATTATTTTGGCCTCCCCCTCATGTTTAATTTAGTTTAATCAGTTATTTCCAAATGCTAATTTACCACAATTACTGACATTACAGATCGCTTTAAAACAAATATACTGTATGTCAAAGAGAAAAAAAGTCCAATGGCTATGGGAATTTCTTCACCGATGAATGTCCTGTGCTGAAATACTAAAGACATGGATTATAATGTGCGCCCACAGCAGAAAATGCAATACTGAAAAGGCTCTTCTTGTCATGTTTATGTTTATCCGGCCTTTTTGCTGTCTTCCACACTTGAAGCTCGTCAAGCAAACAGACATTTAGCCTCCAGGTTAATATCAATATGCCACTGTATTTAATGTTGGCAGTAGAAATTAGACTTTAGGACATGCAGTTTTTCTGTTTGACAAATTTAGAGTGTATTTATGTTATGTATGAGAGTAATTTTTTTGTGTTATCATAAATAGAAGTAGAAATGTCACAGAGGTGATGCAGCAATTGCAACGGCAGGAACTGGAACAAACGTCCAACCATGAAAGTTTAATCCTACATGCCTCTGATGTAAATTGTCTATTCTATATAATCAGTGTCTGCTTTTTAGTCTCAAAGTTGCATTTACTACAAGAGAGAATTACAAAATACTGCACTAGCATAATCAGCCAATCATCAATAATGAAATTAAGAAGTGCATTATCCACTGCACAGTCAACCCCTGAGTCTAAATTAAGCTTGTCCACATCCTTGGCTTTTAAGTGCACAGAAACCATCTTCTGCTTAATGGGAATTCACATGCTAGTCTGTAATTAGACACTAGTAACCCTAGTAGACTAATTTAAAGTGAAGTGTTAACGATTGCATAATGATTAATTACATTAACTCGATCACTCACGTATCAGGTATTGAGATGTGCAAGGGCAATAAATACAGAGACAGAGATTGACGCACAAGCAGCACACAGTGGTGTTTGTAAATCAATTCTATCCTTACTCCATTATATCATCAAGAGCAATGTTTGGGAAGACAGTTGATGAAAGAGCTGGAGAAATTTAAAATCTTTCCAATGTTCCAACTTCCTTTTATAAATAATTTATGAATTTTACAGTACATTCACATTGACTTGACATTGCAAAACATTGTGCTCTGCTGCACATTATTGTAGAACATTTCCATTTCATGACTGTGGCAATGGCGGGGAGAAAAGAAGATGGAAATAGGAATGGTGAATTGTGACATCTGTGGTATTCATTATCAGAGCAGACTCAGTTAAATCAAACAGGAATACCGCCTGTCTGAGTCATCCCCACCTTATGACAAATAGTGACTAATGGTCATTTTGATAGAAGTGGTGGGCAAGGACACTGTTCTGTGTTTACAGGTGCCAAAGTGCTGCCGTCAGACTGAAAAGAACATTTAAAATGGATGGTCAGTTAACAAAAGGCCGCAGTGGACAGTAAAAAAAGAGTAAATAAGAGGGTCAAGACCGTCAAAGGACAAATGTCAAGACACAACAACAAAAACTTAATAAGGACGTTTCACATTCAAAAGAGAGATTGAAAAACAGGAGCTATTTTAAGTTACCTAGAAACTACATATTCTTTTATTTTCCCTGAAATAACAACTTAAATCAATGACAATGTAGGACATTTTGTATTGTCTTTCTTCCTCTCTGTACTCCATATGCACTGTTCTAAGCCAAGGTCTCTACAGCTGTCAAAATCACATATTTTGGGGATTTAACTTTCATTCTTGAGGATGAATGCATTATAGGACCTTCTGATCACTTTTAATCATTTCTGTCTTCGTGGCTTAATGCTTATCAACATACCCTGCTACTGATTACGCTGTATTCCTGCTTTAATCCAGACAATTTAATTATACAGGGGATGTCAGACTTTCAAGGACGTTCTTATTCCGAGTTCAAGAGTGAATATTTGATGTTGCCATCATCCTGTGCTATTGAAATTCAGTCTCTTGGGATGGGCAGCAGGACAGATTTGCAGAATAAATGTGATTTATTACATGAATGAAACAAATCTTATGTTATAATGATTGATAATCTGAACCATAATGTATATAAAGTAAAACAACATTACTATAGTGTAAAACATGTTTATAGCTAATACACAGTATTTTTAAGTTCATTCTGTAGTATCTGTAAACAAGCAAGACTCCATAAACAAAAAAAATGCTGCTGCCATCTGCAATCATCACAGCAGGTGTTGTTGCTATACGAGCAAGTGCTTATGTTGATTAATGTAGTTAATATGCTCCTGTCTTAGTAATACAATTGTAGTGTGAGACCATACAAGAAGTGGTGTAAGTTGCTATGGCAACCAACCTTTTCCCTGCTTCACTGTTTTCCTGTGAGTGAAGGTTGCTTTGATCTGGTAGCCAGTGGCTAGGTGAGGAGTTTAAGTATGTTATAACCAGCGGGAGAATTCTCCCTGTGGGAAAAAGAACCCATCAAGATCCCAATCAACACTCAGATTAAAAGGGAGGAAATTTGTTGTAATCTTTTTCGTACAGTTTATAATCTCCCAGGATTTGACTGTCATCTTGTTTTTTGTTGTTGTTTTTTTGCGGTACTGCTGTTTTTAAATTATGAATTTATGAATTAAAAGATACTATAAATATGCACGTAAACCTCCACACAAACTCAGGTACGTTCAAATATGCAGGATCTGTGATGAATTATTAACGGACATTGTGAAATCTAAAAAAGTGTTTTTGAATAATTCATCTTACATTCTTACGAGTTTCATAGTATAAACCACTGTGGAAATTGATTTGTTATCACACATTGTTAATGGATATGCATTCATTATTTTAAAATTAGTTTGCTATGCAGAGGAGCAGCATTTTGCATCAACTAAACAGATCCGAGGAGGTTCTTCACACACTCAGAGGGCCCAGCTGCAGCAGGTGGCTCTGGTGTTACAAAGTAGATGCAAATATCTTTTTTCATGCTTTCCAGAAGGGTGATCACTTAGTTTACACCTGCGCGTGTCGCCACAAGAATGTACTGTATTTTTAAGGGTTCTTGTAGAGCAGCATGTCTGCGCCTGTGGTGGTAAGCTCACATTCTTGTGACAAACAAAAATACAGACTGCAACCAGTTTGCCTTTCAGTCTTTACAAGGACATCTATCTCCCCCCCCCCACACACACTCATCACACAGTTAAGCCACTGGCTTGCTTTGGGTTTCATGAACATAAGAAACACAACATTATATTAGATTTTTCAATTAATAATTCAAATAATAAAATCGAAATAATGTTTCAACCAGCCTACACATAAAGGGGATTTATATTATTTTCTAAGTCGCCATGTCTGTATATTGTGCTAAGTGATCTGTATGGAGTGTGTCAGGCCTGCAGTTGGTGTAGCTGATGCTGCAGTACCAGATACAGCTGCGTTCAAGATTCATCAGGGATTGGCAGTGTTCTCTTTGGATGTGTTCTGAACCATTTTAGTGCTAACCTCAGCTCTCTGACATAAGTTTTGTGTTCGGTAAAAGCAAAGTACTTTTTTTGCTTGTTTTACCCTTATTTTGTTTGTGTGAACTAAGATTTATGCCAGTATTTAATATCTTTTCATATGATATGTATTTTATTATATTATATATTATTGAAATATTCAGAGGTTTAAATACAGCTTTGTATTTGTTTTGCAATGCCCTAGCATGACAATGACACCTCTTCCTTTTGATCACAGGTAACAATATCATTAAGTATTCATGCTATTTGAGGAGTGCATGACAGAACGAGTCTAAAAGTCTACGGCCATAGTTTTTTGCACAACATTGTTGGAGCTAAATAACGCTAGCCACACAATGACAATGCTGATGTTTAGCAGGTATACTTTTTTATTAGTGTGTTAACTAATGTTCAGAATCTTAGTTTAATGTTTTAGTATACTTACATTTACTAGTTTGCAAAAGTTAATGGATTTCTCTGGATAAGTGAGAAGTTTTTTATTCATTAATTTATTTGTAAAAAATGTCATGTGTAATCCTTCCAGCAGATGTTGAGCTATTTCAATTTGGACTTTAGTGGTGGACCGACAGGCAGACGTTGCCACACATAGAGACGCACCACTAGCATGGCTAAAATTTAACAGAAGTCTTAAAATTGAATTCACTATCATTAAAATATACTGTGTTTTGCTTAAGCCTAAGAATATAATTGGGAATATGTCAGAGTGGAAAAGGAAAATCCAGAATCGATTTAATTTTAAAGTCCCATCTCAAAATTCACCAGGGTGTCAGTAGATCAATAGTGTATTACAGATGCAACAGTTGATAGATGTTCAACAAATGTTTGGTTTAGGTCAGCTGTATGTAAATTGATATTCAAGCATATTAAGACTACAAGACTATTAAAATATTGTTTAAGCGGATACTGTAAGAGGGTTGGGGATTTGAAGAACTTGCTACACTTAAAAGCTGCTATTTGTTGATAAGTTTCCTATGTTATTATGGCATCTTTCAAGTTATTCTGAAGGCATACGTTTTTGTTTGTAGAAAAATGAAACAATCCTTGTCAAAATTGGTGAAGTATTTTAGTGGCTGGATGGACAAATTTGACATGTCTATTGGGAAATCTGGGAAATCTTGGCAGTCAACCAACAAAGGCCTGTCAATTATCCAGTCAACAGTGAACAACTGAAGCAGTGTCTTACATAAATTGCTATGAGCTTCATCAGCATTACCAGAGCTGACACATACTGGCAGTGGGTCTTCTCAGTCTTTTGGCTTGTTAGGAGTTGAGTAGCTGAACGATTCTTAACACAAGGAGAAACTTGAAAGAACTGTTTTGATGCACTTGCCACCAGCCCGCAGTACACAGCCTTCAGCAAATAATGTTTCCCAGTGTGGTTAATGAGGAAAGATATGAATGGTCAAATGTAGTTAATGCTGAGGCACTGAGCTACCACTCTTTGAAGTGCTTCTTTTTGAATATTAATGATATTCATGACCTATTTGCTACTTCACTTTATGTAAATGTATGATGGCCTTGTTGCCCTGATGCATTTATAGAAGATATGAAGATGCTTTTGGTACAGCAACAATATAATTAATAAGGGAGTGTATGCATGAACTTCTTAATAACAGCCAAGGATTTGGTTTTAACACTGAATTCACAGTTTTTTGGGGGGATGTCTGAACAATTGTGAAAATGAACATCAAAGCCAGGATCTCATTATATTATAACAAACAAAACTCTGGATGATGACATTTGTTTGACAGCTTGTATATGGCAGTGCTCCCTGGGGTTCAGAAGACGGTTGCCCAACGCCCCCACCTTGCCATCTGTCTGGATCCATTGTAGCTTGTTGTAAATCCCACAAGGATACGCACAGTGAAGAGAGACAGAAACATGGAAAAGTGCTTTTAGGAACCACAGCACACCCTCGACCTGTCACGAGAGTTGAGTATGATATGAGAGTCTTGTAATGCCTTAAACTTTACACTGCTTAAAAAGTTATCTTCAAGTTTAAATATAATAGTGTCTGAGTTGCCACCAACTAAAGAAAGAGGAAAGTTTTTCTTTTAGTGTTTCTAGGCAATGCTGTGTACATAAATATCTCTCTTATGGTGACCAATGAAACTGCAGTCACACTTATATATAATAGACTCCTATACTCTATTTAGTACCAAGAAACTACTGAATGTTGTAAGTAATAGTAGCCAATGGAAGGCAACACAGGACTAAGAAAAGAGATAAGAAAAATAACTAGAAGGTATTTACATGCTTCTATGAAACAGCCTAAAGAAAACAATGATTCATGGGGACAGTAGCCTGTGTCCGGCATGTGAGGGTTTATGTGGCAGTTTTATAAACCATGTCCTGTGCTGTAAAGTTACTGAACCAAATGCCAAAAGCATGCGTGGTGATGAGGGTCACATAGGTTCCCCTGTCACCCCGAGTGTTGATTCTACTGCAGTGTCCTTAAGCAGAGTAACCGGATCCATATCAGCACAGAAGGTGTTGCATCAGTTGTCTGACACACTGTGCCAGTGCGGAAATATTGCATTCTCAAGAAAAGAAGAAGGCTTTCACTCATGTTTCCTACGTGTGGTTTGTGCTTTAGTTTTATGCAAACATGACAAGACTCCGCTAACAAAATTATACATTTTGCTGCTGACTTGAAATCAAACGAGAAATTTGACACAAAATCAAGAAAACATAAAAAGCAAATTCTGTCTCTCACAGAAACCTCACCCCCGCAAACCATGTAACTTTTAAACACACACCCACGACTACACGTATTGTATCCTCTGAGCACAATAGTGAAAGAAGAGACCTTGGTGCCGGCTGGTATTTGATGCAATGTCATTTAAAGGGTTATAATTGAGGTCTTCAGACAGTATTTCCATACAAATTTACAGCACTGCAGATTAAGTCTTTTCCAATCTCTCCACAAGAACATCAGTAGTGACACTATAGAACAAAAATTGATTTAGAAATCCGATAATTTTCTTGACAAGAAGGAAATTACTCACAAATCATAGATGTTCCTAAAATTCTGGATTAGTGTACCCTTACATGTTTTACACCTTTGTCTAACTCAGCTGTCACCACTTTCACCGACCATTAATCTGATATAAATGTGCTAACTTTAAATTTATGCAGGTAATTATTGGATTGAATATTATGCAGGACTGAAACAATGTTATATGAACTCATAAGCCATTTAGCGCAATTTCTACTGAAGAAATACTCAAAATAAAATATATTTTGGGAATAAATATTTTAATAGTGTTTCCCACTATAGAGAGGTTGGATGAGATTAACTGCGAGTTGTCAGAACAAACTGAACATTTGAACAAAGGCGGGTGGTTAGCCGCCTTCCTCCAGCTGTCGGTTTGCTTTTATGAGAGGGTCAGGAAAGAGAAGAAGGAAATGTGCAACAGTGCAGCAGTGACTGCATTTAAATTCAGACTGCCACAGTACATGGGCAATCAGTAATAGCCCACTCACACATCACAGCACTTGATGTGAAAGCTTCAGAGCCAAGTCGGGTGTCAGATTTATCTTGGTGTGTGAAATGATGACACTTGAACAGATTGTATGAAATAATACAAAATATGATATACATACATATACATATGTATACAGTATATATACAGTATCTATATATATCTCGTATATACATATAGATGTATATATTTCAGTTTAAAGCACAATATGATTGTATTAAAGTAGTCCTAGACTTTAAACTTGCATGTGTCATTTTGTCCTATGTTTTGTTTTCAAATGGTCAGTTGCCATTGCTTCTGTAGGAAAATCGTGCCCTTTTCGACTGTCTCTGAAATTGAGTATGTCATTATTTCTCCAGCAGGGCTGCTTTTTCTTTGTGAGGTTTGTGTCTCTCCCGTCTCTCAGCTGAATGAAAAAAACACAAACAAGGCCCTTTCAGGTCACATCTTTTTCAGATCAAGACTGCTGTAGTGCATCACGCTGGTGTGTCGCATTTATAAATAAATCCACCGCAAGACAAAAAACTGGTTTACAGTGTCGATGTAAAGACATATTTTACAACGTATTTAAAAATGTGATGTGTTGTCCATTGAGGCCTGTTTGTTGATGCTATAAATTACAGGCAAAATCCTGTCTGTTAGAGCAGTTATAGTCACACTTCAGGCCAGGATACAGAGAAGGACATGCCCTTGATGTGCTGAAGAGCCATCAGCAAAAGGGAGTGATAAAAAGAAGGTGGATATTGGGCATGGACAGAGGTTAATGTAAGATGAGCAACTGAGCAGGGCAGCGTAAGAGCTGCACAGTATGCTAGTGACTGAAGGAGGGAAAACACCATACTCAGAGTGGATAATTTCGAACTGGGGAATTTTTTATTAATTTGTCTGGATACTGGCAGGAAATTTCAGAGAATGAAATTATGCATACAGCCAACAGTCTGGTATTGTAATACAGAGCACTCAAGAGCTATCAAAGCCTCTTATAAACATCAGTTCACTGTATTCACAACATAATATTTTATCTTGCTTTTTGCCAAAGCTTTTCTTTTTTCTTGATGTGAAATAGTCTCATGTTTAGTAGTATAAATGGGAGGATAAAGACGGATTTTGTCACTTTTCTCAGGTTGGCAGTCATAAGCCTGGATAAACCCTCATAAATATTAGTGTGTCTCTCACATACTGTTTCCAGTTGTTGCAAATATACTGGCAAAGTTGAACACATACTGAATCCAAATCCCCCTCTCTGGGTTTGTAAATACCACTCTACCCCAGCAGCATGTCATTTCTCTTCCCATCAATCTAAACCAATGGACAGTACACTGACATACAGCATATACAAACACATTGGACACAGATAAATGGCAGTTTATATTCAAGATGTAATGCATCAATTATTACTGAAGCCCTTTTGCTTTGCTGGTGAGTTGTGTGAAGGTTTTTGAAACAAAAACGTTAAAAGACGAAAAGAGAGAATAAAGGTATTGCTACATCGGTTGGGTGAAGTCCTTTCGGCAAGCATGAATAATCTCTGAGTCGATAATTTATGTGCCAAGACACACATTCAAACACACACACACACACACACACACACACACACACACACACACAATGAGAAAGAGAGATGCGGAGCATTGCTGCACAGGGAGACAGAAGAATGAAAAAGCTTCAAGGACAGAAACATAGTCTGAGACTAACAACTGGAAACCATACATATGTTGCCAGATGTGAGATTCTCTTCTGCTTTCCACTATAAAAGAGAGACATATCAAGAAGCTTTGAGTCAGTGGTATTTCTACTGTGTTTGCTTGCCCAGTGTAAGCAGATAGTAAAGGTTTTTCCTTTGGTGAATGCTTACAGTCATATGGTGTCTTCACACAGGCTGACACATCTCTTCAAGCTTACATAATGTAGATCTGCCCTAATTTCCCTCTGCCTAGCAAAATTGGGGTCTTCAAGCAGCTAAGCAACATAACACCATCAATCTGACAAACGGATGAGTCAAAGGTGATCCGCAGTGGTTAGTTGACTTGTTAAAGTAAATTATTATCATTTTCAGACACAGATCCTGTTTGTCAGTCTAAATGCAGTGCAGGGAGATGTATTCCATGCATGTCGTCTTTAGTCTTTCATATACATTGTGTACAATTTAGAGACGCACAACATACAGTAATCACATAAATGTCAAAAAGCTGAGTTACAAATTAGTTCACATTCTGTGTCAGCGTAGTACCTCTCGCTCTAGAATTGTTTTTCTGTGTCAGGTAATTGGATGTTTCCATGGATACTGGGCTTCCACAAAGCTATGTCTGCTAAGAATATACTTTCTCTGCAAGTGTGTGCTAGCACGTGTATGCAGATGTGTTCATATATTCACAGTTACAGTATTGTCA
Organism: Nannoperca australis; assembly: GCA_036023655.1. Classification (NCBI taxonomy): domain Eukaryota; kingdom Metazoa; phylum Chordata; class Actinopteri; order Centrarchiformes; family Percichthyidae; genus Nannoperca; species Nannoperca australis. Next base: position 47,632 of record JAVQJD010015144.1, read on the forward strand.
GATATCCTTATTCCAGCTTTATGCACATCACAATTGAACTAACAAATACATCCTTTGTTGCTATGAAAAGCTTGAGATCAAACATTTAGAATGCAAATGGGTACAAGAAACTCATATTTGTTATAAGTACATTTTGTAATACTGCCCTAGGCCTGTTCTGCTACTGCTATTTGTGCAGTTGTTTGAACACTTTGGGCATCAGATAATCATTTTATTTATTCATGAGAGAATTGATCATTTAAGCTCCTTAAGCAAAATGTCTTTGGGTGATACTGAGTAAAAATAAGACATCATAAACTATGCCATCTCAATGTTGATTATGCAACACAGCCCTTTTCCCATTTGCCTAATTGAGACATGACAATGGCTTGATCTGAACTTTTAAATTGGATGTTTGGTAGTTGGTAATTTTAATAATGTTCTGAAAAATGCCAATGGGGTTTTGTGCAACATTTAAAAAATGTGCCCTCCCTGTGCACTATGACATTTACTGCACACACAATGCTTTAGAGGGTGGAGGGAACACAGAAACAAGGGTATACAGAATGAATGCATATATTTTATTCATCAGCTAACAACTAAAGAAACAGCACATTGTAGATATATTTACCCCACATAATCCTAGTTGCACTTTATTTTTGCAATAAGAGAGGAGGTTTTTGTTTTTCAGAGCCGATGCAAGTTTGCTTGGAAATGCTGATGAAGTGTTCTATTTACAAATCAGAGGTTGACATAAAAAAATCACTGTTTCATATGAAAACAAAACAAACAAAAGGAACCACAAGTATCGGAATAAGAATAAGACACTGACTGGACTTCTTCTTCGCAAATTTGTAATAAAAAAATCAATTTGATATATTTTTGGATTATCAATATTTGTAGTCTCACATGTGACAAGAATCAGAATTTGGTCATTGATTACAAAAAGCTGAAAGAGAAAAACATATTAATTTTTTTTGTTATATACAGTTAAGACTGCGATCCATTACACAGTTGACTTTGCAAAATGTATACAGAATGAAAGAAACGTTATGACAAATAAAATGTTAAACCTTTACGCCTTTTTGTGATGTGCTATATTCTCATCTCTTGCATTAGTTTGGTTGTACAAAATTTACACATTTAAAAAAATAATTAATTTGAGAACCGAAAACAAATAACTAAATGTTAGCCACTGTTCACAATAAAAACATTTTGTGTGCATCTGTCTGTGTATGTTGGCAAGTTTATAGTTTTTCACCACTAACTTCACAGCAATATATTGATAAAGGAAAAAAAGAAAACATGTAACATAGTACAAACCTGTGCAGGTTTACATCATGCTTCACTGTGTAGGTTTCATTTAATTTGTTCTGATGAATTTCCAGAGAGCAAACACAAGTCAAATGACAAAATAATCACAAAATGACTCCGAACATGTGAAAGGCAACAAACTAAGACTGTACACTTGATAAACAGCATGACTAATGCTGCAGTGTAACACGTGGTGGCATGCCGATAGGGTCCAGATATACCATGTCCTCTAATTAGCTGAGTTAAGATGACAGGTTCAGTGCATATTACTGCATATGATGTGAAATTACCCTGTGTATTAAACTCTCAGGGAAAGTCAGATTTCTAGGCTTACACTACTGACCCAGACATTGGTTAGACTGCATTAAGACTGGATGATGTTCTTAGTTTGCATTAGAGCATAGATCATTTTTATGCATAAGACATTATCCATTCAACAACTGCATTCATTTGTTGTGCTTTTCAATCTAATAGCTAAAGCTCTTGCAGACCTTTACACATTTGTTACACTACCCATCAAACCCTCCTTAAAAAGATAGAAACGGAGACTGCTAATTGCAGTAAAATTGTCAGATTTCAAATGGCCCCGCATAAAACAGATGAAACAAACAAATAATGTTTTTCATTGTAATGCAGTACACACAGATCCACTCAGTATTTCCCTCAAAACATGTGTAATTAAAAATATATGAAGGTTTAGAAAAAATTAATTATCCAAAATGTGGTACAAAAGTACCTCTGAATATTCATGTGTGTTAAATTTCTGATACGCATTTGTGGGATGTGATGATATTATTAAATATCATGTTTATGAGTGTTGGTTGGTGACTGAGGGGATGAGCGATTGGTATGTAGTACAGATTGTCTAAGTATACTCTATATCTATGCATAGTGCAAGATTTCCTAGTTACTCTTATGTATGCAGTTATCAAACCTACACTATGGCTATATGCACGTGTTACCATATTGTGCATTTCAGAAAGTGACATCATTGTTGACCTGGAGAAGTCAATAGTGCATGTTTTGTAAAAGAAAAAAAAAGAAAGGAATATTTGTTTGTATAAAAATAGTATAAAACATATTTTATATGGGCCAGAGGCCAACAGATTCAGCTGAATTTCAAACAGAGGGATATGGAGATACACTACACTCCTATTGTATTGCAGATCTACTCAAATGTATTGCAACTGGAAGACAATTTCTGTAAGTGTATTCAGATAAAGAAAAAAAGGTTGTAAGGGTACAATAAAACACAGGATTGTGCTTTGATGTACCCCTCTGAGTGTCATACTTTGCATATATTATGAGCTGATTTTTTTGGTTCTGGTACAACTAAATAAAGACACTCGTTTCAATTCATCAAATTTCAGCAAGCATGTATGTTGTACATGTGAAAATGCAAGAAAATGCATGCGTATATTTGTTACGTATGACATGCAGTTAAAGCTAATTTTCTTTCAGTTACAATACATCTGAATACAGTTGTGATTATAATCTTTTAGTTACAACAGTTCTGAGTACAGTTACAATACATTTATTTTTTAACTCAATACGTGTGCAACATGTGTCCATAATCCACGAGTGCAGTTGGTTTGGAGATAGAGAGGCTCTGACGGAACACCACAGTTTACTCTACAGTATATGCACTAGGTCAGTTCAGTATATTTTTAGGATACATTAATTATTCCCTCCCAAATCTGCAAACAAGAGAGCAGAGATTTAATAGCTTCATAATCTGTGATTTGAGATATTGCATTGGAATTTGTTTTATGATCTCATGCATTTAATATTATCATCCCAGAGCTGTGCATGCTGGAGGACAAAGTACCTCGCTAAATGTGTCAGACTCCATTTTTCACTGGAGCACTCCTAACAGATGTGTAGGCTATGTGACTTTTTTGAACACCTACGCTCAGGTCAAATTCATGGTCACAGATAAATGTATCTGCAGATTACATTTGATTTAGTCTCATGTATGAGTGTTCTGTCTTGAATAAATTTGAAAAAGAACTGCGAGCCATACATATAATAAAAACAAAAACCTGGTTTATTTTGGGATTAAAAAAAAACAACATATCATCTGCACGGTTCATTAACACTCATGAAATGCAGCTAATTTGAGAGTAAAAGCACCGTCTCTCATTATTGTCAAAGAAACAGCTCCAGGATGTAGTTTATGATGGGATGAGTCATAAGAACCCTGAATCTCTGGTTGCTTGTTCATATTTACACATTTAAACCAAACTGTTAAACACCACAGGGATAAAAGGTTATGTGATACTTTAATTTGAGTAGTGTTCCCCTTTATTATTAAAGTCCTGTAAAGCATGATTCCCAGAAATGCACATTGTAGCTCATAATGCATTGTACTAATAAAAATGATAAAATAGTTATGCCTGTTTTTTTAAACATGGTCTAATTCCTGATTAATATGGACACATTGCATCAATGCATACACTCTATCTGTCCAGGTGCCAAGTCTCTTAAAATTGTGTAAATGTTGTTCGTTTTTCAAGAACTTCAAGGTAATCGGGATCAATATGGAGCTTTGCTTTCAGTTCCCAGTACTCGCTCCTGTTGGGCTCCACATAAACAGTACTTGGTGCTGTACAATAGAGTATTGTCTGTTGTATTCTCTCTGGCTGCGCGTATTGATGCCTTGCATCAAAGTCTGAGGTATACTGAGTCGATGAATGCGCTGTATGCTTGCATGGTAACGTATTGCTGTAGCGTGTGTGCTTGTCAGACTCAAGTACATTTTTGTAGTAACACAGATCATCTTGGTGAGGGGTGGAGGGCTTGTTAAGAGGCTCTGGAGTAGTGGCACTGTATTCTGAGCTTATAACATTACTGGCTGCCTCTTCATCTGAGTTACCCGGAAAAGCCCCACTCAACTCATCAAAGTCTCTAAATCCATCCCCTGATTTGCTGTCCGTCGGGGTGTGGGCAGTAGTTCTGCACGTAGATTCTGTTGGAGGTGGGATGTACTCATATACGTGTCCAGCAGATGTTCTCACTTTAGGTATGGATCCCTTTTTGTAAAGGCCATATTCCATATTGAGAGAGCTAATGCAAGCATTCATGGAGCTATTCTGCTCGTTTTGACTCTTTTGTCGTCTTTTTTTCATTGCCACGAACAGCCCTGCAGCCACAAACACAGACACAATGAACATGAGGAGAAGGGCAAGAATCATCACAGATAAAGGAATGTTGCCATATTGTGCGTCAGAGTCCAATGATGTTTCTATGGTGATAGTGCTGCCAGGAAAAGATTCTTCAGAGGGTGGGATCATGGAGGCAAGTATATCAGAGTTATTAGGGCAGAAATTAGCTGTCTTAATGTATCTCATATCCTCCCCAGCTAGCCTCTTAGGCGAGCCACAGATGACATTGTTTACTACTGTGCCTGTGCTAAGCTGCTCCAGCCACATCTTCAACTCCAGTATGCTGCAAGAGCAATCCCAGGGATTCTCGAACAAATCAACTTGCACCAGTGCTGTCAGCTGATCTAGCACGCCACTGACCGGCAGATATCGCAGATGGTTGCTGCGAAGATTCAGCCTGGCTAGTGACAGGCCAATAAATGTTCCCACTGGTAAAGTTTTCAGGAGGTTATTGTTCAAAAAAAGAAGCTGAAGTCTGGGTACATGGTGAAAGGTGTCAGAAGCAACCTCTTTAATGACATTGTATTCTAAATATAAGAACTGCAGGCTCTCCAGTCCATAAAACATATCAGCTGTAAGATGGTCAATCAAATTCCCGTTAAGGTATAGTCTTCTTAGATGTGTCAAATCGCCAAAAGCTCTGTCATGAATGCGAGCTATTCGATTGTTACCAAGATGGAGCAAGTCTAATCCAGTCGCCTCAATAAAATCTGATCGACGCACCACAGGGATATAATTCCCAGTTAGATACATCTTTTTGGGATTGTAAGGTTTGGGATTTAAGTCAGATATATGCTCAATCTTTCGTTCCTGGCAGTTCACATTCAGGCCAAGGTCTGAAATTTGAAGATTGCAGGTACAGGCAGTTGGGCAATCTAAAGGCACAGGGGATTTGGTCTGATATGAAATGATTTGGCCATAATTTTGTGGTCTATTAGATGGGAGGCGAGCAGTGGGTCTTGATTTTAATTTGCCTGACTGACGAGGTCCCTTAGTGGGTCTTGATGAGGACCGCGCAATCCCTGATGAGGTGAAGGAGGCCGTGACTAGAGATGGCGTGGTCCTATAGTATGCATCGGTGCTTAGATGTGGCAGGGGTGGCATCTCGTATTCAGCGATGGCTCTCCTCGGGCACAACTCTTGTTTCGAAACCTCATCAAGATCTCTGCCGTGAAGCCGAAAAGGAAACTCACAAACAACATCGCCGACTAAAGCCGTGTATGATATGCTCTCGAGCCAGGTTTTAAGAGCAATCAGTTCACAGGAACAGTTCCATGGATTCTCCTCCAACTGTAACTCCACAACACTGTTCATGTGCTCCAGCAGACCTGAGTAGGGAAGCACTTTCAGCTGGTTCCCTCTTAGGTCCAAATGAGTCAATGGTACATACAGGAAAATGTTCACGGGCAGAGAAGATATTAAGTTGTCATTTAGAATCAGGACCTCCAGATGTCGAAGCCTGCTGAAGGCATTTGGCGCCACATGAGTGATATAATTATAATCAATTTGTAGATACTCCAGACTTTCAAGGCCAAAGAAAAACTCTTCCTTCAAGGCATCAATTTTGTTGTTGTTGAGATGTAATCGCTTTAATCCCTGAAGTCCATTAAAAGCCCCTGCTTCCACCTCAGATATGTCATTATTTCCCAGATGTAATATTGTAAGTCCTTTGTATTCGACAAAATCATTGGCAGATAGCTTTTTTAAAAGATTCCCTGTAAGCAGCAGATGATACTGGGAGAAGTTCACTGGGCTTATGTCTGAGAGACTTACAATTCCTCTATTTTCACAGCTCACTGTAAGTGTGCCCTCTCTCTCCTCACAGGCACACAGTCTTTGACATATTTCTCCATAACCGCCGAGCATCTCGACAGTGCACATTGACGTTGCACTTAGCAAAACATATGAAATCCAAAGATGCATTTTCCTGCAAAAATGATGGCCGAGCTCACAGTCCTGCTAAGATATCCTGAATGTCATCTAGAAATAAAAGACATGACATGGAGATGTAAAACAGGCAGACTGCAATGAAAGCAACTTCAACACAACAAGCTGCAGCCTGCATGAGTCAAAGCTTCATTTGCTGTTACCCAGAGGTAACTTCTGGCTGTGTGGCTGCTGATTTAAAATGGCTCAAACAAAAGCAGGGTAGAAAGCAACTCCTTCAAGCTATGTAAATAACAAAAAGCAAGGTCAAAGCAAGGCATAAGCACAAAACAATGGTCTAAATTCGCTGTGTGTGTGTGTGGGGGGGAGCCATCTCGAATTTGCTTGCTAAGACATGAAAAATGCAATTAAATACTGGTTGGAATTTAAAGCTATGTAAATGAGCTACAGAAGGTTTAGCTGAGATCCTGCATCACAGTTGCACGCCTTGTCAGACATAAGACAGCCTGCATAATTTCTGTCTAAACTCCTGGTGGAAACACATACCTCACGCGCATTGATGAAGATGTAGCCTCGTTAGGTATTTCAGCGCATCTTTTATTTTTAATCCGTCAAAACAAAATAGGAAACAGGATCTGCTCAACGCGAGCACGGTTCGTCGTCCCTAACGCACCGAAGAGGAGGAGAGAAACGCTGATCAACCATAACTGCCAAACGCTTCTCGTTTACCACGCTGTGCCGGAGGAGACACAGCTATGCCTGGTAACAAAGTTGCTTATTCTCTCTCTCTCTCTCTCTCCGACTCTCTCTCTCTCTCCGTGGACGCTCGCGCACGCAAGCACGCACGCATACCCGGTGGTCGGGAGGATGTCAAGTCATTTCATGCACAAAGAATCAGCTCACTGGAGCATCATACTGAGATACATCCCCCCAAAAGATGTTGACCTACCTACAGAAAAGATGTCCCAATATATATAAATATACGCACATATGTATATAAATATATATATATATATATATATATTTTTTTTTTTTTATATTTTTTTAATATATATATACCAAATGTACTATCAATAATTCACCGGGGCAGCGTGCTCCTGCGCTCAAACGAGTTGTTAAACCGCTTATCGTGTTATTCATCCTGAGAACAAAACCTTCACCGGAATTCCAAGTTACATCAGCTTTTCATAATCTGTCAATCCTGTAATGTTAGGTAGCTGGGCAGCAAGAGATATAGCCCAAAACACTGGTGACAGTCAGTCTTTATTTTCACCTGACAGGGACTGATTCATCTTTCCACCATCACAGTGGCAGTGCAGGTTATTTACATCCCAGCTGCTATTTTTGGACATCCCACCTGAAAAGCTGTTGATAAAGTCACAGTGCACAAGGTGCTCAGCTGATCCGACTGTTAACTTTCTGTTCATATCAACACTGCCTGTTAGAGGTTGTTTCAATAGTTTCAGTCAGGATATTTTGGCAAAATCCAGGTAACAGCAAACCCTTGAATGAGCAGTCATACTGATCCCATTTCAGCTCATCAAAAGCAGCACTAAAGTACTTATATGGGCTGTGCAGAACAGCTTTAATAATAATGTATAATGCATGAGCACACTGGGATTTTGCCATGTTACGATGTGTATTGATCAACCCCCCAGTGTCAGCAGAAGGCTTGAAAATTAAAAGTAATACTCTTGAAATGGTGCAACATTTGCCTTTTGGTTTATTAGAATTAAATAGTAACCAATGAGTCACACAGAGAATGACTCACCGGCCTTATTGAGTGTGCTTTCACCTGATCTTAATGAAAACCAAACAGTCCTGGCACGAGATCTCGCAGAGGCATAATTAGAGTGAATTATTCACTTCTCTCACTTTAATTTATCAGATGCATCATCTGAACTGGTGGCACATGTCATAGCCTACGAATTCTCGCGTTAGTTTGGTGATAGGGCAAAAGGTAAAGAAAAAAGACCTGTCATGTCCCTCTCAACCTGACGCGGCACTCATGTGGAAACATGTCAAGTATCGTTGTACATCGCTTTGTCCTCGTGGAGCTATATCCATCATCCTCCCCACTTGGCTCTTGCTCACATGGGAGGAGAGCAAGCACATCAGGGACACTGCCTGTGGCTCATATTAAAGAGTATGAAGTAAGCTGTATTCATCCTGCATGCAATTCATTTGTGCTTCTGTTTCCTCTGCCTTCAGAGATTTGTGCTGCATATTGGGCTAGACCCTCTGCATTAGCTAAACCCTATCATTACACCACTATTTCTGCATAAATTAACATTTATGTTTGTTGCAATATGATAAGTCAATTGTGCAGCTGGCTTATATCTTATTGAACAAAAAAAATGTCTTCACAAACATCTGAATGAGAGAAATTTGGTTTATTTTGTTGGAATATTAATGAAATCTTCTCAAATTTGGTTGGGTGAATTTTGCATCTCTGCATCTTCACACATATGTTTGCATCTCTCTGCAGTACGATAATTCATGTTTATCCATGGTCGCAATGTGCAGAGGGAACAGGAGGCACACGCAGGCGTTACATGATACGAGCCTCATTGGATATCTCTGCAAGTCTTCCATGGCACTGAACATAATCTTCACCAACTGGGAGCAGAAGAAGGCACTCTCTCCACACACACGCGGATACACACATGCACGTGCACACACAAGAAATCAGCATAACAAATGACTGGAAGAAAATGATGATGACTAACAATAATGGGCTCCAAGGTCAGAAATACACAAATGAAGTTGGAGCTCTGCCACCAAGGATGATGGGTAGTGCTTCTGATATATGTTCCTTACAGATGGTGCGTCGCACTTTGTCAGCTGTGTCCAGCTGGAGCATACAAGAACACTCCGCATCCCAGTGAACTATTCTGCTAAAGTCTGACAGGAACATTACCATCAGGGCTCTCACAAGCCTTTGTTGCATTAGAAGTGATGTTACATGGCAAACAACTAGACAACACAGAGCTTTTTAAGATTATTATATCAATACATTATGCAAGTTATTTTGGTACTGTATTAGTATAATATAGCTTTAGAGCTTTAGAAAGCTCTAAAGCTTTTGACCCTGTGCCTATTTGCAGAAGTGGTTTACTTATAAATTGTAATACTATGATTTAATCACCACTTCCTATACGTGTACCCCGCTGGGCAATAAAAACTGTATTTGCAGGCCTTTGTAGAAGTCTCTGGTATTGAATCAACCTGTGACCACAAGGACAGTGACGAGATGGTCAGATGAGGCTTTGAGAGGCCACTTCGAAAAAATGAACTGGGCTCTAGGGGGGAGGACATTGCAGACAGCCTGACACACTGCATCATGTATAATCTAATCAAACATGGTGTCCATCAGGGAAGTGCAGTGTTTTCCCCAACAAGTCATCGGTCCCTCCTGAACTGAAACCTCTACTGAATGACAAAAGGAGGTCTTTTATGTCAGGGACAAAGAAGAAGAGCAGAAGAGGAAGATCAGGGTGGGGAAAAACACTTACCAAAGAGCTGAAGAATGAGGACAGACTCCAGCAGAAGAATGTGAGCGAGTTTGTAGGGGCATGAAAAACATCTTAGGATACAAGATGTCTAACATCAGGCAGTCTGAGAACATGACTCCCAGGGTCTCCCTTGAGGACTTGGGGGAGAAAAAGATGATGGCCACGTTATCAGCCATCACGGATGACACCTCTCACCACACACACACACATATACACATGGATCCCTAAGTGCCCAGGGCAGCTCCTTTGCTGGCATGCAGCTCCATAAATAAAGGCACACTACAACATGTTTTTAATCTCTGCTGCTATTGGGACCTACAGTGGTTTTGAGCATACCATAATAATATAATTAATTGTTAATATGAGTATCCACCATTATTATCACCCAGCACAACATGCTGTTGTTTACTTTCTGGACACCCTGTTCTCATTCAAAGGCACATTTCTATTTAAATTCCATTCATTACATGTGGTTTATCTAATGTTGTCTGTAACCCTATTAACACTTTTCCTAATTTAGTTCATCCTGGGCTTATTCCATTTGACCATCACAGGACATCCGGATGTAATGTTTTTATTTCATTTAATAATTTTGTTCTTTTCAAAGTCACAGGGTTTTTTTGTTAGGGTGTTTCTTTGTCTTCTTAGAGAGCTTAGTCAGGAAGTGTTGCTGTTGTGAGCCTATAAAGTCAAAGAGATATTGACATACAAAAATCTCAATACAGTTTCTTGACTTTTTTTGCTGCAGTGACAGTTTCTCATGTAAAGTTTTTCTTATTTCATAGCGGCCATAATTTCACATACTCAAGATCATAAAATTTTTATATCAAGGGCCCATCAATACATACTCATCTAACTGTGGATGTCCAGTTATGCCTTCGAAGACAATTTGTGTTCTAGTGTCTGTTTATGAAATTCTTTATTCTTTCCAGTTAGTGATATTTAAGTGAAACCCGCAGCTCTCCAACAGCTTGGAAATGTTTACAAGGACCGCTGGTGGTCCATAAACCCCAGTGTGGAGACCACTGCTCATGACAAGTAACAGAATCAGTCTTTGTTTTTTTATTGCCAGCTGCAATAGCACCACCTGTTGGAAAAAACAAAGAAATACAAAAGGAGAAGGAGAGATAACACACAAATAGCTGAGAAACGGCACATATGAACCCAAACGGACGACACAAAGGCAGTGAAATTAATAGAAATGTTAACCGAGTCAATGAGCAGATAAGGGTCAATACCAGAAAGGCAGTCAAACCAGGTAGACATATCCAAAGTGCTCTGGAAGGCAGAGGCAGGCAGGCAAATCAAAGGCTAGAAAAGGCAGATGCAAACAAGACAATCTGACAAAGTGGAAAACGGGCAGGTGTACATATCGCCAGACTAATGAGTGAAATGGGGAACAGGTGAGCAGGTGTGCAGGGAAGGTCAGGTGATGGGCATAGCGGGAAAGAGGTTACTGTAGGGCGGACACCACATGAATATCAGGAAGTGGATTAAGTTGTGGCACCAAGTGAAGATTGTGCCTGAGAGTAACTGTTGGTTGATGATGCTAGTATTCAGAGGTATGAGCAGAATAAATCTGATAGACACAGTTCTTCTCATTACCTTCTCTGCCTGTAAAGAAACAAGTTTTTTTTACACTGTGGGGAGAAATAGATGTCAGAACCTGATGAGTACACAATTCCTGTCACATTTTTATCACTAAATGTTTATGTTATAGGTAACATATAAGACTGAATAAGAGTACTCCATTCTAGCAGTGATCAAAGACATATGTTGCCTTTGTCTTTTTTACATAATTTTCTTATGCTTATATTTTGTTGTTATTCTTTTACCTTTTCTTACTCTCACTTTTCCACTTGCTGCTGTTAGAATAATATGATTGGGCAATTACCTGAACCAAAGCAAGCAATCAACAAAATTACATGTAATTTTACCTCCAACCTCAAGATGTCACTGCTGACTTAGGAAAGAATGTTTTCTAGTTTTAAATTCAGTATTCCTTCCCTTGTTATTCCTTTATATCACAATGAAATGATTATATTTTTATCCACAGCTTGAAGAATTATAAAACTAATTTGGACTGAATATGTCAAACATAAACTCATAATTTTACTAATTCAGTGTGGATGGACCAGCTCCTGAAACAGCCATGTGATAAAATGCTTAATGCAAATCTTGATGCTCTGATTTGCAGCTTAAGGTTTTCTCTTGTTTGAAGTTAATGCCCTTATTGTTCAAAAGCAGCCCATTTTAGTCTCTGTCTGGAGTGCATTTTCCCTTTAAATCTGTCATATACTAACAGCACAGCTCGGGAGAAATATTCTCTCTTAATTTAATAATACATTCTATGCATTTCATTAAATACTGTCACATATTTTGAAGTAAACCATAGCTAAATGTTTATTCGGTCATGCAGAAAAAAAACATGACACGTAATAATTAGCATTTAAGTATTTTTGAACAGGAAGCATGAAATAATGTCGCTTCACTTGGCTGAAAAATAATATCTGAAAAACTGTAAGCAACACATTTTGGTTGTGGCCTGTCTGATAGCACAGTTATTTACTGTCTTCACAACTCTTGCCCAGGGCTGATGGGAGCTAGATAAAGTCTTGACATGTTCACTAAGGTCAATTGCTGTGTGGTGTCTGTATGTGCCCAGATACCAGGAGGGCTTCCTACCCTCTTAATTAAATACTACATTCACCTTATCTCCTTCCTCATGCTGACAAGACTCTCCTGCAGACTAAAAACATTGTTTCTTTGGCTGACAGATCAAATGCTAATGAATAAACAAACAAGCAAAAATCACCTCGGAAGTCTGGAATGAACAACTGTGCTGTAGCTCTCTGAGGACTGCAAAACCCACACTGCTAATCTGATGCAGAAAGATCTCCACGGGCTTTATCTTTGACTCCGATGACTCAAGAGCCGAGGTAATTACCTTGGTCGAGAGAGGTCGTAGAGGAACATAATGGAAAAGTTACTGTGTGGGGAGTTGAACTTAGTTACATTTTACCAAGCTTGAGCAAGGACACTGAATGAAACTGCAAGAAAAGAAAGAAGATGTCAGCATGTGTGACCGTGTTAAATCAGTAAAGGAGTGAACAGGGACGCACGCAGCAGTGTTGTGTTGTTGTTCAATTACTGTGCCCTACATGTGTGACAATCAAAATTTGACAGTTTTGTCATTTTGTCTTTGGAGTAATTGTTTTAAAATTAAATTCTGGCTAACACAGAGCTACTTTGATTGTCGAGTGTTGATACTTTGCCTACTTTTCCCCACAGAAACAGGTTGTTACAGAATTCCCCACAGAGAAGAGACAAACAGTGGATTGTAGAAGTGTGGCAGCAGGGTACTTGAGCTTTATTTAGCTATGTGCCTTTAATTCACAGGGGGATTGGGTGCAACGCTGATTGTTCACAACCACAGCATTAAAAAAATGGAGGCTTCTATGATGTTGCCACGGTAACACACATTGTGCCTTTAATGACAGCCTCCGCTCACATCTTTTGGGTGATCATTTGCAGCCATGATAGTATCCAACTCACGCTGCACTGATCCTCTGCAATAAATAAATTATGGAGTTTGCTCATGTTTTACTCATTTAGAATGCATTTTATAACGAGAAACATACTGTGTCATTCATTTGTTTACACATGATAATGAGCTCACAGCGTGTACGTTTGCATGCATGTTGTGTCATGTTGTCTAGCAGTGCATCTCTGTATGCTTAAGAGTCTGTGCATGTTTGCATGCATGTATCAGCATGTGTTGCTGCTGCTTGGTGTTATGTCCCTGTTCCGCACCAGCGGTGATCATTCAGCTGACCACCACCTCTCTCCCTGCTCCCATGTGGATTTAGTTATGAAGCAGAGAAGAGCACTGGCTGAGATGATGTAAACAGCTTGAGTATTTCTGTCATGTTTATCAGACCAGCCACCATCCAAACAGTTATGGAGTTCATTTTCAGCTCATATTTGTACAGCCTTAGGCAGTAGCCCAGGGTAATACCTAGTGGCAGGCAGGACTCAGATAGTGACATCACTGACATATTAATGTCTCCACTCAATTAAGGTGAAAGTGCATGTTTGTGAAATGTTATTCCACCTAATAGCCCAGGATTCTTGCTGTCATTCATAATCAATATTTCATCTGGATATGCATAGAAATACGACCGTATGCCGGAATATTCATTTTGCCTGAATTATCTGTATAAGATGACAGTCTGTACTGCATACTTAATTGCAAATTCAAAGGCTGAGGGGATAATAACTTGTGTCTGTGTGTGCTTGCACGTGTGAATGTGTGAGAATCTGCAGCTGGCAATACAAACTCAACGTCTCCCAAAAATAGAGAGAAATTTTCATTTTAACACATTATCACCCTATTAAGTCATTGGAAAATTGGTACCGAGCACCCACTTGAAAGCTCAGTCTGTTCATCTCAGCAGTGAGCTCTATAGACTTTATTTATGGTTACCTTGAGGCATCTGTGTGTGTTTGTGTGGTCTCCTAAAAACCTTCAGTAAGCAATGGTAGTGTTGTGAGGATTCAACAGGCACACAGTGCCATGAGTACTGAGATAATCTTTGGAAGTTGAGTTTTGGCCTCAGAACACCTTTGCTCAAAGAAAAGGTTTGTGTATCCTAGACATGACACGCTCCATGCCTCTACACTTCCTCGCCTCTATGCTTTTTCTTCCTTTAAACAATGTTTTTTGGGGGTTTGTTTTGACCTGTTGGAATTTCAAAGAGAGAATATTCCAGCTGTGGGCTACCTCGTAGGACCCCAAATACTTAAAAGGACCATGTATTCACATGTTTGGGGATTGTTTTAGGGCCTTGGATTTTACGAAGACTTCAAAGAATAATGGGATAATTATTGCACTTACCACCAGAGGGAAAGAGAAAGGGAGAGAAGGAGGGAGGGAGAAAGGGAGTAATGAATGTTGAAAATAGACAATAAATCTAATAGCGTGCAAATTTAATGGAAATATGCTTTCACAGGAACATCAAATCTGTGATTATTATTATCAACTTTGATGCTGTGAGCTTGTCTTGTTATTTTTTTTTATGATAATTTCACAAAGAGTTTTGAAATTGCTGTAAATCTTTCTTTTCTCCAGCATGGAGTGCTCAGCCCAGGTAGCACAAAAAAACAGCTGGTGCAAGCGTGGCTGATAGCAGCATGCTCACACTGATTAAATTGCAATCGATTTCTGCAAAATGTCAGGAAACGCCAGGGTCTAGTGCCATTTAATGTGCATCAGATGAGAGTTGAAGGTAAGGGTCTGTGTTATCACTCATATGTCACAGAATGTGGAGAATGACAGGGTGGTGCCAGCAGTTTAATTGGCGTTAACACTTGTGGTGCAGAGCGCAGGCTGAGTCTCCTAGGCAATGCCCAGTCAATGCAAGTCAAGAGAAGCACTCAACAGGCTTTGAAGGGAAGCAGTTATATTTACTTACTGAGATGGATTTTGGGGGGAATTTTTATAAAGCCTTACAACAGTCTGGAGAGTGATGGGAGGCATGAAGTTCAAAAGAAATAAAAACAGAAAACAATAACTTGAGTACACACAAATCAGGATCAGTCAACACCGGGGCTCTCCTGAGCAAAAGAAATCCTTAGCTGATAAAAACTGATTTTGTTGACTAATAAAACAGAGCCTATGATCAATATGCCTGTAAATTGCTTTTGTTGGATAAGGCACCACTAGAACTGAATAAATATAATCATGCAAAATAGCCTCCCCAGATCTATTGGATGTCTTGGACTTATTCATACATGTGGTTATGATTGCAATAGCAGAGACAGACTGTACAAAACGAATGCAAACACAAATAAAGAGCAAAACGACTTAAAACATCTTGGTTGACAAAAACCATAAATACTAATTAGCCCAGTACTTGTCCATGATGGGACGGCCAGCCCTAGTCAACCTGCTCAGTTACAGGTTTCAAAGACATGAGAAGATTATTCTTTTGGATTACCTAAATGGCTTTGCAGGAAGAAAGCCATTAATAAAAGGCACCCTCTGGCCAGGAAATAGCTCCATAGAAAATATCTACAACCTTCTCATTTCAGCACAGAGATTTCTGGCAAAGCTATAAAGCACAGTGTCATGAATGACTGGCCCCACTCCAAACCCATTAATGATGTGATGATTGAACTCTCATTCACAGAATAACCCTAAGACACTCAAAATGTCATATCGGGTTTGTCAGCAAAGGTTGATCTGACAGACCAAGGTCACATACTGGAGATGTGGTCTTGATGTCGCTCGTTAACTTCTTGACTTTTTGAGTAACAATGGCGTACATGCTTTTAAGGCAAATCATAGGCACACACCACACAGAAATACATCTTTAATCATTTTGACCACGTATAATAATTTCCAGAGCACATAAAGTTGTCCAGGAAACAAAACCTGACAGATACTGTATGTTGGCCCATTAACTGCTGTCAAGCAGAATAACTTTGACATATATAAGGGCTGCGCTGAATCACTCAATTCAAAACACTACACATCTCCTCCACAGCATCAATCTGAAGACAATAAATGTATTTCCCTTGAGAATCTGTTGCCATGATTTTCGTGGTCATACAAATTTTTCTGATGATAAGTTACTCTCCCTGCCTCAGTCAGTAATTCTGTGTTTCATTCATTTAAAACACTTTCCTCTGGATGTTGTCCTCCTTTGAATTGACTGGGGGGATCTCCAAAATTCCCACATGAAGCATGACAGATAAATAAAATGGAATTCAGTCAGAAGTTGTCTCAAACAGCAGATAATGTATTCTCCTTTTGTTTCCTTGTTTTCTTCCTCTCACACAAGGGGTAGAAAATGCAAACATGTGTGAAGTGTGGGCTAATTCATCACACAACAGTACAGAAGATTATCCAATGGAAATATCAGTGTGTGTATATTGTAATGTGAATTATAGACTTCTTGTATGTGATTAATCGTGATGTTAAAATGCTTTTCCACTAACGACGGGTTGAGCGAGGTGGTGTGGGTGGATGAGAGGGCGATCTGGATGTGAGAAAAGGTGTTTTGTGTATTATGTGTGGAATGGAACGAAAAGCTAATACATAGCTGGACACAAAGAAGACATTATACATATCCTTAGTTAATTTGTAGCTGTAAGCTATAATTTTCATATAGTTCCAGTTTTGATAATAGTTTGTCAGCTTTAAATTCTCTACAATTCTGCATAGTTTGTCAGAAGATGCAATGTTATTATTTCCTTCCACTGAAATGGCCAATTACCCTCTGCACTGTGGTGCTGCTTCCTATCAGTTTTTTGCCTGGGGAGGTTGAGGACAACCACATGTTTCAGGGATCAGTGTGCTATCAAAGCCTCGTGGGAGTAGTAGTTGCTGACAAAATAATTGCTGTTTTATTTTTGTGCTGGAAAGATGAGGTGAGGAAGTCTTACTACCAAGTTATAGACTAAATTTAGCGTAGCATATTGTACAGAAAAGCCCCAGTTATCATATTACAACTTTTCAGACTATAAAAGGAACCCTGTGTGAGAAAATGTATTGTGGAGCTGAGACCAGTAGAACAAAGGCTAGCTTGGAAAAGGGGTGAGACTTTTGCGCTCTATGCAAAACTGCCTTAAGATAAAGTTCTCAAAGTGGCTGTCAGATGCTGCACTGAAGTCAGTAGTAAAACTTCCATAGAAGGTCCTTCAGCGCTCCCTTTTATTTCCTTCAGCCCGAGAAAAACAGCACTGTCCTGAAAGGAAGAAGATATTGCTGTCCCCACATGTCCTTTCTCCAGCAATATTTTAAAGATGACACTCAATTCAGGTGTCAGTTCCAACCATTGTCACATTGTTATATGCCAAGTTTTCTGTTAGCTGGATTATTTCAGCACTCTCCACTGTCTCTCCACTGCACTGTCTTTCTCCAACTCACACTTTCTCTGCCACACTCTTTTGACCTAATCACATGTTTCCATCAAGGTCAAAGAGAAGTGGTTCTGAAAAGAAGAAAACAACATAGTACTTTAGAGTACATAGAGTATTCAGACCCAGCTCTAATCCCCTTTCTCAAGATGATGGAGGTAAAGGATCACATATGATGGAGGAGTCTTTATACTGGATTGGAAAAAAAGATGACGAGAGTCCACGCAATCACTCCACCCTCTGGTGCAAGAACTAAATCCCCAAAGGAAACTCCTCATAAACATTCAATTTGTTCAAGGCTGCTCAAAGTGTGTTCAGTTTCTCATTTATTGTACCTTTGGTGCATATCCAGTGGAGCGATGTGGTAGCATGTCGACCAATCAAATAACCTGGAAACAGCTTCTCTGCTTTTGTCATCACTGTCAAAATTTCGAGCCCTCTGACAGGTCTTCTGATTTAATTTAATCTAGATAAATTGCACATTTAATAAGCTGTATATTAATTCAATTTGATTTGGGTTTAATCAGTGACATGATTTGTTTGTTTAGATCAGCAGGAAGGTTCATAGAGCTGCTGGATTGTGGGATTTAAACGTCATGCTGAATGGTTATGTTTCATATCCCTCACTAAAGGGAGAAAAAAAATGGTGGATCAAGGGAATGTAAATGCTCCCTCACCTCATCTGAGCCAGAATGAAACTCCACTTTGGCTGCCATTTTCATCCACACATGTGGGATTTTCAGGAAAGGGGATAGTGAAAAGAACACATTTGCCTTTACAAATTCTGTGAAATCCTGCCCAGGATTTGGTGATAAAGGTTTGGGGCTTGAAGAGACACACACATTCAGTGAGTCAGTGAAGCTTTTGGTTGATGCCATTAAAACATTTTTTATTAGTAGTACAAAACTGTAAGTAACCTTGGGGAGGTGTTTGTCTAATTACCAAAGTTATAACATTTAGAATGATTAGAGTTATAGTGGTTTTTCTTGATGGGATTTATTTATCTGGGTTAAATGCTAAGTCCTCGTTGCTGACAGGCTGCAATGAGTATTGAAATGAGATTGGATTGGACAGGAGGGATTGCATCACAGCCTAATATGGAGTCTACAGTCGGTGCCAGTTAAAGCACGTCGGTTTGAAATGGGAATGCAGTTCATTTTAGTTGAGCTGCCTCTCTTTTTGGCTTTGTTCAGGCTTCAGGTAAACAGTAAACAGACCTCACATGATCTAACTTTGGATGTTTGACAGCTTAATTATTTTGCAA
The DNA here is from genome assembly GCA_036023655.1 of Nannoperca australis. NCBI lineage: Eukaryota > Metazoa > Chordata > Actinopteri > Centrarchiformes > Percichthyidae > Nannoperca > Nannoperca australis. The sequence continues at coordinate 66,678 of JAVQJD010015144.1, forward strand.
TAGGACTATTTGCTAAACTAAACTGAAGAATGTTACATCTTACGGTAACAGATTCTAGGAGGAGGACAGCCAGATGGACAAGAAGAAGGAGTGTCAGAGCTGGATCTCACTGTAGTCACGGCTCTGGGGTCAACATAGCAAACAGTGTTTCGGCTCCAACACAAACAATTTTGATCCTAGCGCTCCCACTGATCCAAACATTTACTTATCTAAATTCACTTCCAGTTATTAAGTAGGCCATTGCCCAGCAGAGTGTGAATGCTGTTAAACGTTGTGCCAAATGATTGATGACTTTGCATTTGACATGGTTGTCTGTCAATTGGTTCCTTGATTGGGTTTTATTGCTTTCATACAGTGTTCCTGCTGACACGCATTTAAGATTCAGGTTGACTTTGAGACCTTTTTAACCTCCAATCAGCATAGATGTAGCACCATGCAAGCACTGAGGTTTCTGACTTTAATGGACTATTATTATCGTTGTGGGGTAAACACAGAGGTCACAGAATCTTTGCAAATTGACCCTTCCTATTCTTTTTTTTTTGTTCTCTGCTTAGATTAATGTTCTTTGTGAGGTTTCAGTGGCACATAGGAAGACAGAAAATACATCCCGCATCTAATGATTATCTATACGTTCACTGAACCGTCTGTGTGGTTTGAAGTTGTTAGAAAAGGATAGAAACAAGCTGAAACCCTTGACGAAAGGGCATTTAATGTCCATTAATAGATTTGACAGAAAACCCATGTGTCTTCATCATTTTGGTTTGCTTTTCAGAATGTAGTGATGATGAACAGGATTGAGAAGAGAGATATAATACTATTGGATGCAATTAGATTCAGACCCATGCAAGAGCTGAAAATGGATGATTTCCCAGGGGGTTGTACTAATCCACTCAAGTGCCATGGCACCTTGTCATGCACTTCTTTAAACAAATCATATTTTTATCCTGGTGTAAGGTCACACTATTTACATTCATTTCTGCAGCTGCCAAAATTATTAGAGTTGGCATTACTTCTTAAAACATTAAAAACTGTTCTGGGTACCAATTTACCTTAACAGGGCATTCATAAGGAACCCATTGCGCTATAAAATCTATAAATGCACTGAGCGCGTGGAACAACAGCACCATAGGACACCCATGTCAAGTCTGTAGGTCTCACAATTGCATTGTAGTTCATGAATGCATTTTGTGAGCCTCCATCATCAAGCAGCTGCTGGTGAAAATGAAAAGACTGGCAACATTCATCAATACTTGTGTAGTGTGTGTCATGGCTAAATAGGTTACATATAATCATGGACACTGTAATGACGTGATCCACTCTAATAACACTGACGCTTACCATGTTTTAGCCCATAGATGTGTTAGCCTCTGTTGAAAAACCAGCGCATGAGCTGTGACAGTGGCTACATGCACTTGATCCTCATTCCTCAAGTAACCTCGATTTTTGGTCAATTTATGGAGCTGCTATAACTGGCCTATAATAGCTCATATAGACAAATGTTTTCATTATGAGGTTAAGAGACTTGGCTGGCTGTGATATTTGCCCGACTTGCACAGCGTCATGGTTAACCTACTTTTGCACATTCAGAGAGGGAGGGGGTAGCTGGCAACTGCTTTTCATACTTTTATGCCAACAGACTGTTGTATACATGTATCTGTGGATGAAACACCATGATAGGTGGATAAGGATATTCTCTTACATGCTTTATTTATGATGACACAGCTTAGCCTATGTATTTTAACCAGAGTATGGCTAATAGCCAAATCACCTGTTAGCCTAATAGCTTAGCAAAAAGCTGCTGGTGTGTGAGATCTCCTTTGCCATACTTTGGGATTTTACCAGTTGCTGCAACCAGTGAATCTTGAACATCTATTGCTGTTAGATGATGCTAAATGCCCCAGAAAACTTCATTTTAGTGACATGTTTAATGTTTTATTGACTGAGCTGTATTGTAATGATGACACTGTGGCTTACTCATCCAATATAAACATTCTGCCTCAAGAACCATAGCGCACCAGAAAGTGTAGGACATCAGTACAATAGAAAAAATCCATATATAGCATGTTTAAACAGACTAACAATAAACAAATCAAAATTGCCAATTACTGCAAACACTGCACTACAGCAGAAAGCTGTTTGTATAGGGCAGAATGGACAGTGGAAGAAAAGGCAATTTAGGAATAATTTGAATTCTAATGCTAATTTAGGGGTCGAAAACCCAATAAAAAACGATTATTATGCTCATTTACCCATAACAGTACTGACACATCCATAATTTACCTATATTTCTTTCATAAAATATGAAACATGTCTGAAACAGGTAATCAATTACAGTGAACCTTTCATTTCTCTACAATAATATATAGAATGAATAATAATAATAATACATATAAATGGTGCACAAATGGTGAATTCAGTGATGCTCTGACATCCCAGACTGAAAAGCTGTGGACAGGTGTTTTTAGTTATTTTGGCCTGTCAGACCTTTGTTGGATGGTCCATTGCTGGTAATAATGTGAGGTCCCCAAACTCTGTGTAGTAATAATCATAAAGGTTTAAATTGACTGACCCTAACAGGTGCAATAAAACTAACAGGAAAGTGAGTGAGATGCCAGTTGAGCACTCATCTGTACACACCCACACAGTCCTCAGGCAAGGTTTAGTCAGCCAAAACAAGTGAAAACACCTGGGTGGACCATGCAGGGCTTTAATATGTTGGTGGAACTGCTGCAAAACAGCAAACTTTTAAATGCAAGAAACAACTTCTTTACATTACATTATCCTTTTCAAGTTTGGAAATGTGTGTGTCTTGTTGGTTTGCTTGTCTGACAATATTGTTCATAAATGCAAATTGTAGATCTCCTATGTCTGATATGTGTCAGTTCTTTGCAAGTTAATCTGGATAATGAATTGAAATGGATAGAAACCAATGGCTAAGAGTAGGAAGTAGGAACCCAAATATGTATGTAGTTAATGTGCTAATGCATGCAAACTCATGCAAACTTTAAAAAAAAGCCTAACTAACTCAGGCTGAAACCACTTCCAACCAAGGTGGCTGCATTATTAACTGCAGTGTTAACTCACAGTAAATGCGAATGAGAACTCACCTCTTTAACAGTTATAGAAGCTATACAAAACATACAACTTAGCATTCAAGGTGCTCTATACAGACGCTTTGTGAGATCCTTACATTTACAGTTACCTTCACAGAGTTGAACAGCTGAACAGAGTGGAGGCCCGCTATGTCTGAAAAGCTCAAGGATGGTGCCTGCATGACACTTATTTGGGCCATCCGAATTAAACTTCTTCCATTTTCAGATAGACAGGTTTCGCACAACAAACTGTGTATTGATTTAATAAACTGCCTGTTCTAAAAGGCTGGGCATGTTTCTATACCCCGTTTCTCTCTCTGTCTAGTGCTCCCTTTCTCTTTCTGTCTCACCTTTAAAATTTCCATCTTATTTGTGATGGCAGACAAAGCACTTAAAAGGGTGAAGCTTTTTAGACTCGGGACTTTTGAGCATATGACAGAGCGCATTAGCTTTTCCACTTTATGCAGATATTGGCCCACTTTGTCACTAAAAAGGCATGTAGAGGACTATTTTTGCCCAATTCAAAGTGAGGAAAGTGTGTCATGACCCAGTAACACATAGTGAAACCTGTGTGAAGTCCTGCCGGATCGCTCCCTCATGCTATATCCTTTCTTGGCGTTAAACATTAATCATGATTGACAGATTGCTGTGCATTTGAACTCCTCCCAGAGGAGAATGCCATAAGTAACACCTTTTTAAGAAGTGCTCATAATGAAGGATGTGTAGTTGGGAATTTTCTGTCAGACGGGGTCAATAAAAGGGGTGGTAGTTCCTGTGGGTCTGAAAGAAAACTAAATGCAGTCAACAGTGTCATACTTCTCTAAGAACAGGAGTTTAAAGGACAGTATTTTGCAAAAGCCTCCCAGAATGCCCTGTCAAGCCTGTCTACGGTTACAAAGGGAAAATAAATTGTGAAAGTGCCGTTGCTTCAACACATGCATGTCTTACAGTACTTTGAATCCAAATTAAGGAAATTATTACTGAGTAGTGAAGGTTGGCATTTACATTTCTTTCTATGTCACTGTGCTCGGTGGAAATTTAACAACTCAATTTGGTTAACTGCTTTTTATCCGTGTGTTTTCAGTAGGATTTGACAATAATATCCTTTGACCAATGTTCCCATAGTTTAGTCATTATAACAGCTCTAGCTCCTTCTTTCTAAAGAAAACTAGATCTTCTAAACTTCCAAAGAATACACAAGGAGCTTTTAGGTAGGTGGATTTTGTTACCTTCTTCTAACTTCTCATCTGACTCTTGGCAATAAAGTGAAAAAGTTTATTTCCCAAATGTCTACTATTTAATTAAATTGATTTAACCCAGATTCAAATGAAAATGTCATCTTTTGGATCACGTCATAGCAAAGCATTTTGTCACTCGGTGTGACAATTTTAGTGAAAGATGAGTGCGACAAAGGTTCACACTAATGAGTGTTTTTAGTGCACTTTAAATTCTGTTGAATTAAAATTCAATGCATGCATTCATGAATTACTAAATGAATGAACAGTGTGTATTATACAAAGTGATTCTCAAAGTAACACCTCTAACATTAAATTCAGAGAAGTTACATTTACATCACCTAATTGGGCACAGTTCTAGTTATGTGCAAGTTTGCTTGTACGTTTAAAACAAACATGCAAATAAACCTAGAGGCAGCAGCATTTTAATAATTTTGCCCTGAAGGCATACACACTGTGTTCAGTGACATCCCTCAGTTAAAATGAAAACTACACTCTCAATAGTGTTTATGTGTTGTTTCCCCACCAACAGTTCTCAGCCAAGTGGAACCATCTCCCATAGCATTTGGTGGAGGTGGAAGACAAGCTCTTAATCGGCTGTGTTATTGAATTATTGAATTAAAAGCTTAAGTACTCAGGGTGAGCATGTCAATTTTTCACAACTGAATGGTACACTGCTCATTCCATTTTCATCTGAATAGATCATTTGTGTATGTAAAATGTAGAAGAATGGAGGTATTACACAGATCAGTTTCATTGTCTGTAATTCCCTTTCACTGTGACTGTAATCATTCTGAGAGACAAGTCATATTCATCCAACACTGCATGCTAGTCCTTAATCTGCATTCAGCCCCCCTCAACTACATAGCTTTTTTTTTTTTGTCAAGCATCTGCACTGTACTACGGTCTTAATTAAGAAAGGGTTTGCTTCAAAGCTAATTTTGCATAATTGCGGCAGAAGTGGAAGTTTAACCTGTTTTCATCCTTGCGATGTTAAACAATTATATAGCTTTAAAAAAACGGAGGAGTAAGTGTCACAGCAAATGGTTCAACCCTTTTTGACTTGACATTCTGCTCACCTGTCTTCATCCCCCGTGTTCTGAAACCATGGGACTGATACAGATAAAATGATGTGATGTTTCTGTCTGTATTTCAATGGGATGAGTTGCTGTGACCCACGCAATCTCCCTCTCAAAGAGTATTTCAACTTATGCAGATGAGCTCATCAGAGCTGCCTGCTGAGATGAGACATCTAGGTCTGGAATTGTGTCAATACCGGCACCAAAACAAATGCAAATCAAAATCCAAATTAATGTGTTTTCCCTGAGGAGAAACTGAGTCATACTTATAGTCAGCTCTCAGTAGATGACAGGATTCTGTTATCTAGAGCTCGTGAAAAACAAGGCATTCTCAAACTGCTCACCGAGCCGGGGTACAAAAGTCAGTGTCTCCAGATGGAGAAACTAAACTAAACTAAGTAAAACGAAACAGGAGGCTTTTGTGTGACTGTTTTGCAGATGAAAAACAGAAAACATTTCTACATTTTCAGGATTTCCAGGAAGTTTAGTGATCTATCTTGGTAAACATACATCCATGTTTATACTTTTACATATATAGACTACGTCAAGCAGTGGATATGCGCTGGGTTTTTCGAAACAGTGTTACTCTGGTAACGGCAGCATTTATGTTCCTGTCTTCTGCTTGAATGAATGAGAAGCAGCCATGTTTAAAAAAACTAGTTATGTTTGAAAAGAAATGAGCAAATGGATGGATTGCAGCAGTTTAGGCTATTCTAATATATCTGCGGACCATGGCCTTCTGTCACTACACCTACCCTTTCTGCATTTCACTGAATAGTAAATAGCACATAATGCACATAAACAACAAATTTGTGCATGCGCTTTTGTACGTCTTTTGTAAAAGGAGAGATAGAGAGAGAGAGAGAATGGTGGACATTTTGTGCACTCATTGAAAAGGCTATGGAATTCCAAACATTAAATGCCATAACCAATACCTAACCTTGAAATCTCTTCAGTGAAGATGTTGTATATTTATTTGTTGTACTTTTCTTTTCGCATTTACTTAACCTTTAATGCACTATTTGTTCAACGTTTTGCTGCTGCAATGACCCATTTTCCCCCACAGGGATCATTAAAATTTAATTTGATCTAATCAAAGACTTCATTGCAAAAAAGTATTTGCTTGTAACTGCCAGCTCCAGCTGAATGTTAAGAGTTTCACTTTTGTTAGGTTCACGTCTCGTCATTTGTCAGACACATTCATAAATAAACCTATAATCACAAGTAGACATTTAGTAAGAGTAAAAAAGCACAAGCAGGGTTTCCATCTCCACCTTATGATGCATACTTGTAACATACGCATTGAGCAGAGGAAGTCAACTCATGTTGTGTTGGGTGCACTAATACACAGTGCCTGTTTTTATTGAATATTTTAAAATATAAATAGCTGTGTAAAATGTTGATCGTGATGTTCTTATGAAGCTCCCCCTAACTAGAATCTAGACTACGGCTAGATGTGACAGTATACAGTTTATAGCTAAAGTTGGCACGTTTCCAGAGTCACTAGTGCTTTTTTTTTGTCATTAACACGTACAATATGCACCTTGTAGACACAAATGCACTTCTCTCACATGAACACGACAGCTGCAGAATTTGTCATCAGTCGAAAATAATTGCCTTCCATGCACACAGTGTATACAAATTTAATAAAATACACAACAAGTACAGTAGCCCACATTCACGTGTAAGCTCAGCTTATTTTCACATAAACTGCAGAGAGGACAACAATAAAATTACAAATACATTCTTAAAAAACTGTTTTTATAGGAACCTCAAATGGTTTTATGAAAAGGGACATTCCCTGTTGCACCACCATTAACAGTTCGTAAGACACTTCACTTTTGTATTTAACGTCACTGATATGTATTTCAGTTGCCTGTGATTTTCAAAGAGATGTTCCTTATACACTAAATGGAGACAGAAAGCTTCACTGTACAAAAGCAGACAGGACTCAATAGCTTAACAGTAGCAATTTGCTCAACAGCCTCACAAAATTGGAGCTTGAAATGTGTAAAATACAGACATCTAAATTGACAGGTACAGTACACCATGAAAACACTTGAAGTCAGGTAAGCGCTGATTTCCCCCCCAAACCTTCACAGCAGTCAAAGACACATATTTCACCTAAACACAACAAGTCACAAACTCAAAAAGAACATACAAAGCAGATGGTTTTTGGTTATACAATGCGTGTCTGGACACCTCTGTGGGTCAAAATAAATCGCCTCTTGGTCATTAATCTGTGATATCATCGTCACACCCCTGGCAGGTGAGAGTGAGCGGGATCATCGGACCTGTCAGTTGCCAGAGTCTCGCGGGTCAAGAGCACAATCTGACCCCCCACACTCCTGGCTGATGACAGAGCTGTGAATGAGACTGCTTGACAGGGACTTAGGCCTGAGCTCGCAGGTCAGGTAGGAGGGCTCCTCCAATTCGGTGTGCAGTGGGGAGCACTGGCCATCTGGAGGGCCATAGGCACTGCTGTGTGAACCCCCCTCCCTCTCTTCTTTGGACTCTTGGTTGGCCAAGTCCAGGGGCGTACTACTCTTGGTGGGACTACTGGATGCAGATGGACTCTCCTGTAGCGGTGGGCTTAGTGCACGCTGCGATTTGAAGTAAGGTTTGACATTGGCCACAAGGATTGTACTGTCCCGCTGTTCCTTTCCAAACGTGCTGAGGGTTTTTCTGCTGCTGCAGCTGATGGTGCCATAAATCTCTGTCTCTACCATGGCATCCATTCCCACAGGGATGAAAAGGTTGGTGCGATTATCGGCGCTGTCTGCTTGGCTTCCTACCCGTAACTTTGGCATCCAGCATCTGTCAGAATGTCCCAGTGCACGACATTCATCGGTGCAGTGGACTGATTTGTCTTGCTCTGCAGAAACAGTTAAACATTTGTTATTGGACCCTGCTGGGTTAAGAATAAACAACCTGGAAGCAAATGTGAATGACATTTTGAAGGATGAGCAACAACAATAACACACTCCAACAAATACAAATTCCAGAACTATTCTTAAAATCCTTGTACTTACTATAGTATCTTTCCTGATGTACGCTATTAAGTATGCATCACTAGACATTTTCAGATGGAAATAAGAACCAGCAGAACCAGTTGCAACACATGGGAGAGAATTTAGCAATGTTGTTTTGATTGACTAATGTACAGGCTTTTCTTTTTTAGCAATCAGCAATGCAACCTTAAAATAACAATGTCATATCACTTTAAAAGAATACAAAAGAAAATTCCACTTTTTCTCTTTTGATGGTCAATGTTGCAAATGAGCAATTCAACCTATTCATGAAACCTTTTCCCTGTGCTTTTCTCAACAACCTGTGTAGGTGTTTCCTGGAAAATATCATCTGGTGCAAGGGAAGTGATGTGTTTGTCATTTACATTTGCAGCTGCATCCGCTTGTGTGAAATAAACAGAAAAACAACTGTAAAATTTGCATAAGCAGTGATAGTCACCGTCACAAGAATTCTGTAGTTAGTTATATTGTTGGTGAGAATATTTTTATGGCTCATCATTTTCATCAAACTATTTAAAGATGGGAATTTATACGTGTTTATTTAGGATATTTAAAAAATTTATGAAAATGAGATCAATATCTAAAATTAAATTCAAGGTGAAATTGAGTGAATTTAAGTTTGACCTTCAGTAATTTTTCTAATTACCTTGAGGTACTCTGGTGCGTTAACAGCAGCTAATTTGCATTTCCTGACCATTTTTCATCTCACTCCTTATTAGTAGACATATATTGTGACCTGTCCTTGCCACAAGAGGTAAACGGTGGTCAATAGATTCCTCTTGCAGCAAGAAACACAACTATTTTTGGATGCATGGAAACAAAAAAAAAGTCAAATCAATTAAACTTAGCTTCTTTAAAACTGAATCTGTATATGCGTTGGCGAAAACTGGCAAAAATGAACAAATCAGCTTTAAATGTAATTCACATTGTAAGTATTAAGTCAGTGCCACTAGACAAACACTACTAGCAGCAGAATATAAAAGTGAGGGATGGTCAGATGGTCGTTTATGTCACTTGATGCATGTTGATGCATACATGTTGGTGACTGAAGTGGTCCCCTGATTATTCCATGACCGTAATTGCTGCAGCTGCACTGGTTGATGCCAGACACCACAGAACATGTGCGAGTGACGGTGTAATTGTACCAGTAGTAAAAAGTGGAGCAATGGGTGAGGCTCTGTCTTTGTGGCATTACTCTTCCACATTACATTTACATTACAGACAACACATCTAACCAGAGTAGACATGAAATGAGCACAGAGAGAGCGACACAAAGAATGAGCCAATTTTCATGGTGGTATGATGCAGAAGGTGCCATTTCTTTCTTTAGCCATTACACTGCCCTATCAAAATTAACTTGACAATGATGCATCGTGGTATTTTGCATGCAGAGGCATGAAACAAAATGTCAAACATGTCTTTGTAAATTGGTAGTAAATGACAGTTTTCCTTCATTTGGTATACATGAAAACGAAACAGCAATTTGTAAAAGTATAAATTTAATCTTCCTGTTGTTCTGATGACTGATTTAACTTTACTTTTTAATAACAACACGTCAAATGTGTTTTCTTTGCTGCGATTGCCATGAGGTTGTAATGACATCCTGTTTGCTAGATGCAAACAAATTAAAATAAAGACCACTGAACAGATCAGAATGTGGTTATTTATTTAAGTTTTGTCATTTGTGTTTCTTGTCAAACATCTCAGACTAAAAGACATGAATGAATGAGCCGGTAAAACACACAAAGAAAATTATACACCACATCTGCTAAATCTCTCCGTCTGTGTAGATGTCTCTTCCCACAGGAACCAAACGTTCTTGGTAAAATATTATGACAGAAAGTATAAAAGTTCTCACATCTAGACAGAGTAACACATTAATACTTCACATCTCATAAACCTGTCTCCTCCTCTGATGGAAACCAAAAAAACTAATCCCAATAAAACATTAAACCTGTTTTTTTTAATGACAATGTTTTGTCCAATCACAGCATGACTTGGTACTACTCTGATCAGTTCTTTTAGCTTTGGTCTATAAATAAGGCTTCTCTATCTTGCTACCATGCTATTCTGTGATATCAAAGACAATGGACAAGAGACTAACTATGAATGAGGCACTTGATCTAATTTTTAAGCCTGGCCCTGATGAGGATGAGAATATCAGCCTGGAACAAGGGGGGAAGCTCCACATGACAAGGCTCTTCCTGGAGGAGGTGGGGAGATCCTCTTATTCAAAGGCAACAGTACCTTCCTTGCGCACCAGCCTTGGCCAGTTTGTTGGAGGATGCACAAATCCGAGGGGGAAGTTCAAACAACACAAAAAAGAGAGCCTCTCTGCTCCCCAACCTCAAAGAGAAACCAGCACCATGTGCCACACATGCAGCACAAGCTCATTTGCAAAGTACATTCCACCACAATCGCATGCTGCTGCTCAAGTCCGTGAACACCCACACAGACACACAAACGCACACACGCACACACACACACACACACACACACACACACACACACACACACACACACACGTACACACACAAACACTTGCAGCCATAGAACAAAATGGAACTGTTAATTATTCTATGACTGGATGGATTAATGGGGCTGTTAATTTACACCATAACTGTTTTAGAGATTTAATGAAAAATGCATACATTGACAATGTCATAAGAAAAGGACTTCTAAATTATTTTGCTAAAATAAAAAAACGTCTTTGTCCTTTATGGGATACAATAATTTATTTAGTACATTATGTGTTTGTATGTGCATAGTGATTTTTCTAGGTTAATGGGTGTCATTTTGTATGATGTAATCTAATTGTAGGAAGGTAGCTTGATAAAGTCTTTTCTCAGATCTAAACATTGCATCAATACATTTTTAGGGAAACTGCAAATTTCACTGTGTGGAAAACCTCTTTCCTTTGTATTTAGTTTTTTGTTCTGTATTTTCATTAAACTGGGGTTGGATTGCACACTCCTCCTCACAATGGTTCCTCCCTCAATGTAACCAATTCGGTTCTGACCAACAGCACAACAGATGCTAATTTGAAATACAATTCTAAACGTTGGAGCAGCCTTTGTTAGTATCTTGTTTAAAAAATTTCAATAATAATATGCATTATTTGCACAATATGCAATGTGCTCATTCATTCAAATCAAAGTGGTAAAATGTCAACAACACGAGAGAGAAATTATTAATCTGTGAAATTGGGTATTTGTGTATACTCTTTTGTAGTGTGTGACAATGGTCTTAAACTAAGACAACTGTAACACGCTACAAAACAGTGCTGTTTGTGTATATTGCTGTAACAATTTTTTTTATGCTGCCCTCTTAGTCGGGTGTCTCTTGCAAAAGAGATTATCTGGTTAAACAAAGGAGATTAAAATGAAATAAATGTGAGAATGTGTCATATGTGGTATAAATATATATAATGTAGGTTAAAGGGTTTAAAACCCAATTAGATCACATCATTAAATCTATTGTGCTTAGTTATATAAGTTATATTGAGCAGGTCAGGTGCTAGCTAATCAACAGAGAAGCATGGTGATTATAGTTTAGATAATATAAATAGAGTCGTAAAGTCTGTAGTAAAGGAGGGAAATATGTTTTTAATAATTGATTGGCTACTAACCTCAGTTAGTTGCACATTTGTGGCGCAACAAACTGTAACTGTGCCTATTTACACATAACTACAAGTTCGTACAAGCCATATTTACTAAGTCATTTACTAAAACAAATTTAATTTCTAGGCTGCATACTGTGACATTTATTTTTCCTGTCATATTACTTAATATTTGAACTTACATTGTTACACTCTCCGCATAAACCATTCTGGTGTTATCTTCGTCAGGACTAAGATCAAGAGAAAATACGCATTTGAGTTCAAAATGCATTTTACATCAAAAGGGAGAACTAAATGATGACTTTGATTTGGCAAAACCGCAACACAGATCCTGCATATTATAAACAAAGAGAAGCAGGGAGATGCTGACTTCATTTCCACGGTACCTATCGGCACTGCAGAGGAGGTAGCAGATGATGATGATGCAAAGGGATGTATGTGCTTAGAAGGTTCAGCAAAAACACAGCAAGGTATTTTTGCCATTGAGCTATTTGTCTCGCTATACCAGAAGCAATTTAAGGATTGTGTCTGCATGTTTACATATCATTTAATTTTTAATGCTTACAAGATTTTTATTCTTTTTCCTGTCATAATCACACCTTTGTGATCCTTCGATATAGTTTTACTATAACACAATGTCTAAAAAAGCTATCAAGTACATATATCATGTTGAACAAATGAATGTATCACAGTAGTGTTAGTAGCTTAATAATTTTATTTTTTTAAAGCAGAGAGAAGAGGATGAGGAATTGAGTGTGCTTTCATCTATTGTGCCTGTCATTGGCTTTTAATTTTCATTTTTTCTTTCCATCACTGAACAATAATTTGTTAAATAATAGCTCTAAAATTACAGAGTTATACAATAGCTTCATATAGTCCACTGCATTTGCATAATCACATAATAGAATCATGACAAAGTGACAGAATAGTTGTGATCTTATGGGCGACTGTGAATGGCTCAATAACGTGTTCTCAAAAATAAAGAAACTGCCTGCCCATTATAAATAGAATCAGAGAAAGCCGAGCAACATACCCACTGTGCATCTGGTGTCTGTGAGAGTGAATAAATATTCAGAGTGTATGATAGTGGAAGCTGCACAGGTGCATATATTACCTGTATCAAAGCAGCCAGGAGACTAGAGGGATGGTAAAGGTAAAGACATAAAAGCAATACTATTTAACCCACAGCTTTTGTGTTGGTGCATTTGGAACAAAAATTCTGTGGTGTCTCCATTTTGGATAATAGCGCTATCTTGTCAGAATCTGCAAAACAGTTGCTTTGTTGTTCAATAAATGTACCTGTATGTGTGTGTGTGTGTGTGTGTGTGAAAGAGAGTGAGAGACAGAAGGAGTGTGTGGGTTGAGGGTTATGTTTTTGTGTGATCATGTCTAAGGCATAGTGCATAATGTAGAACTTCCAGCTTGCAGTCAGCAGACAGTGATACCATTTAATGTTCAACTGACCAATCTCGAGAGAGAACGCCATTCCATCTGATCATTAGTTTTGCTTTTTTAACTACATATCTTTCATCAAAACAAGAAAGGCATTAGCAAGAGGTATTAATATTAAAAGCAATGCCCCACTTTTTTTTGTGCATTTCTCTTATCTTACAAATGCGGGTCTATATATTAACAGACATGTCTGTCAAGCAAGCATCAGCGCCGCACATGTAAATATCCAGTCTCACATGTACAAAACATCTCTTTCAATATCTGTCCATTTGATTGGCCTTAGACTTGGGCTGAATCAGATTCAGAAATGTGCTGCAAAAAAAAAAGTGATTGAATTTACACCTCCCACAGAGTCAAGTTTGGTCTGCCATAATTCCTCATAGCACGCGCGCACACTCACACATACACACAAAAGTGAGAAAGACAGAGAGAGAGAGAGAGAGAGAGGGAGGGAGGGAAGGAGAGATTCACACATCCTTCTGGCTGCCGCAAGAGTGTTTCCATCTCTGCCCTCCTGAGCATGCCACAAACAAACAGTTCATAGCAATGTAAATGGTGTGGAAAGCACTGCATAGGGACCTGATGACCAGAGCCATTCTCTCCCAAGGCTCACACAAGGGAATGACAAACATTGCCACACTCAAGTCCCCCATTATCTTTTATCTTACCAGCGAAAGTTGCTTTTATATTTTCAGTTTATATCTACAATAGATAAATATATCAGTTGATATCAAGTCAGCCAGGTTGCAACAGATTGACAATCATCTATGATTATACTCATCTATGGCAGTGTGGATTGTTTTAGATTCATGAAATAAAATTTAACATTTCTATTTTCAGTTGGAAACCAAAGGTCCTCTTAAAACTGTGTAACCGCGGCAAAAAGGGATAATAACTGAGAAAATCTCTCTAAGTAAAAGGTGGAAACACTCTGTCATGTTGCACCAGAAATACTTGTCATTTTGCACTGCAAGTGTCTATCATGCTCTCTTGTCTCTGTCGTGTTATTCAAGACATGCATGCAGCATATCTGTGTTCAAATAATGGCGTGATCAAAAGAGACACAGACGGAGGTACACTTTGCCATGCATATGAGTTCGTTTGATGTCAAAATAAGACAGGAGATGTTTGAACACTCTACCTTCAGCCAATGAACCCTTTTATCCTTTTAAACTACCATCTACCTTCCAGCCTTGTGCCTTCGTGCCATCTTAGCTCAGGTTGTTTGCAATGTAAAGTGGCACAAAGTACCTGCATCTAATAACAGTGTTGATTTACTTATGGATTTAAATAGTTGTCTGCATTGGTTGTACCTGGCTGGCTGGTGGACCTCCACTTAAATACTAGCAAGCTGCGTGCATGTTCTCAGTTCTCCAAGAATAAACAATGGCTGGTACAACAGTCAGTTTGGCATCTTCAAGATGTCAGGAAGAGAGTGCATCCACTCACCCTGCTCAAAAGGCTGGCCATTAACTGCTGTTGCTTTCATCTTGAGGGCCTCTCTAGCAGACGTGTCGCAGTGTGAGCCTTTATTAGTATCCTGGTCACTATCAGCCTGGTCACTATCACCATGGCCACTGTCTCGGAGGCTTGCTCGTTCTGCATCCTTAAATGTTGAGCTGCAGCAGAACAGAAAGAGGGGGAAAAAAACATAACTTGCCATTACCTCTGCGTGAGTGCTCCAATTTGATAGCCATAGTCAGCTGGCTTGATAGAAAGACGAAGAAGCTAAATGCACTGGTCAGGAAGCTTTTGGATAGAGCTCTTACCTTTGAACAAATGGTTGCCTGCTGCCAGCATAATTGGGTTCTGAGGGGAAATTTTCCGTCTAGAAATGAAAGGAAAAATACATTTTGCATTGGCCATGTTAAAATGTCATGCAATTTCCAACAATAATCTAAGTAACATAAGATTCAGACAGGAATAAAAATGTTCTTCCCTGGGTGTCAGATCCTTATATTTTTATAGCACCTGCAACATGTCAATAAAAGCCATAGAGCACCTGCCAGTGATGACGACACGATAAGAGCAAATCTCCATTGTGACCATATGTGCCTCCTTGGCAAGGCAAAAGAGTAAAGCATTAGCCACTGTCATCAGCATCCTTTTCCCCCTATCTTGAGAATAATGTGTTTGTGTTGATCACACCCACATACCCTAGTGACTGGTGACAGTGCCAGGCCTTGTCATCTGTGTTATCATCTCCAAATGAGACTTGTCTGCGAGACTGTCCTAGATATTTACATCGTTTACAACAGATAATTTTGCTGTGCTAAACAGCACAACAAGCCCATGCTGTCAAATTAGCATGTTAGCTGGCTTGCGTATATAACCCCGCCATCTCTACAAGGCAAGGCCGGACCCTATTAATGGCCTTATCTTGCCAACTTTGGATGCGGATGGGTGGATCTGGCCCATATTTGCGGGGAGCGAAAAATGCGATTGTAAGGTTATGCTGTGTGCATCTAGCTGCCTGGTGCACATTGGTTCAGTAATGTGATCGGACAAGCTGCTCAAACACCTGTCCAATCCCACATTTCAGGCAGGGTTTTGTTTTCACTTTATAGCAGTAGATCTGGCAGGGTCACAGCAGCCTTGTTCAAGACTCACACTGTTTGCATGTCTAACTAAGAGGACTTTCTGATTATGCACACCACCTGTACTATTTTGCAAGAGAATGAAGCAGTTTCTAAAATGATTCTGATTCCTCAAATGCAGATAGAAAAAAATTTATCTTCAGTGAAATTACATGAATGAATACATTCCATTGCTAAGTGGCTATATCATGCACAGAATATTTCATAGTGTCATAACAGAGAAGGAAAAGGTGATAATAATGATGTCTGGTCACAGTGACAGACTTTCTGTTTTTCATTCGATTACTTTTCTTTTGTCAGATTTGTATGGTAAAGCAGCGGGTGAAGATAAGCGAGAATAAAGGGCAGATAAAGAATACAGTGCAGCATCCTCCTTACCTGTATCACTGACATCCTATTCGCTGGAGTGTCTGTGCTAAGCCCGGCAAAGCTGGAGTGGCAACCTGCCCTGGGGACTGTCAGGCTGTTTGGGGTGGTTTTCAGGTACATGACCTCTGACCTGGGCAGTGTGAGTGGCAGAGGGCTCTGGTAGTCAAAACATATTGGTGAAGTGATGAGAGAAGGGCTGCTCACCACATTCATCCGGCTTGCAGAATCTCTCTCCTCCATCTCACTCTGCACCAGCATGATGTCACTCTTGTTGATCCTTTTCTTTTTGCCTTTCCCCACTGGAGGATTGGAGTACTCAGCCATGCGGCAGTTATAATTCCCAGTCTCCTTATCTTGATGCTTGGACTTGACAGCGATGGCGGTCATGACTGCTAAGAGCATGACAGAGATAATGCACAGGGTAACTATGAGGGGCAGAGATACATCCCAGTGCTGCTGTTCACCGCTCGCGCTGGAACCCCCTCCTGCTGCCGTTTCTGTGTTTGCCTTAATGATCAGCTTAGCCACGGCAGATAAGGGGGGCTTGCCATGGTCAGTTACCTTCACCACCAGCTCAACCACTGGGGAAACCTCTTCCCAAAGAGCATGGGCAGTTCTGACCTCCCCTCCCATCGGATCCATCTCAAACAGGTGGTCGTCATTTCCTTCTGTGATCTCATAGGTCAAATGGCCACTTTCTCCGTGGTCATGGTCTACCGCTTTCACTGTAGCCACGATGTATCCTATACCAACGTTTCTAGGCACTGGGATTTCAGCTGTATCATTCAGCAGAAGGGGTAAAATAATAACTGGAAGATTGTCGTTGACGTCAAGGACATTGACTCTGACTATAGAAGTGCTCTCCATGTGAGGGGACCCTCCATCTTTAGCCTGAACTTTGAACTCGAAGGATTTTGTTTGCTCATAATTGAAGGACCTTGAGGCATATATGGCTCCATTGGTGGGATTAACAGACACATAGGTATACACTGAAACATCTCCTATATGGGACGGCAGAATGGAGTACGACACTGTTCCATTTCGACCTACATCTGGGTCGTGGGCCAGAACGGAGCCCAAATACTCCCCCGGGATGTTGTTCTCAGGCACCTGTAGCCCATACACTGTCTTTGTAAAGCGTGGTGCATTGTCATTCTCATCCAAGATTTTCACAGTAAATGACTTAGTGTAGTTCAAAGAAGGGATCCCATTGTCTCTCGCCACTATTGTTACATTGTATTCGTCTTTCATTTCCCTGTCCAGAGGTCGGTCTGTGAGCAGCGTGTAAAAATTATCATTGTTTTCCTGCAGTCTGAAGGGTACATTCCCCAGCACCCTGCACTGAAGTTGACCGTTTCGGCCAGAATCTTTATCTGTCACTCTCACCAGCGCTATGACAGATTCTGGTGGGGCTGCCTCACTGATGGCTCCCTGCCGGACAGAAACAAAACTTATTATTGGCGAGTTGTCATTTTTGTCAAGCACTTTGACAGTAATTTTACAGTGGCCTGGTATGGGGTTGGGCCCAAGATCCTTAGCCTGTACGTCAAACTCTATGATTGGATTCTCTTCATAGTCAATTTCTCCCTGGACCTTGATGACGCCACTATTGGGGTCAATGGAGAACAAATCTTGGATTCTCTCAGATGCATATCCAGTAAAGGAATAGACAACCTGCCCGTTGCTTCCCTCATCTTGGTCTGTGGCATTTAAATCTATAAGTACTTTTCCAGGAGGTGAATTCTCTGGAATCTCGATCACATAGGAGGATTTTTCAAAGACTGGGCTATTGTCATTCGAATCAGTCACCCGGACGTTGATTTGCATGGAGCCTGATCTTGGATACTCCCCACCATCAATTGCTGTGAGGAGAAGGGTGTGATGACTCTGATCCTCCCTATCCAGAGGTCTCTGAACCACCAGCTCTGGATATATAGTCCCATCACCCCTCACTTTTAAATCCAAAGAAAATGTATTGTAGTCATCTCTTGTGACCTGGTAGGTCTTTATCCCATTTTCCCCAGAATCAGAGTCATGTGCAATAGTAAGAGGGAAGCGTGTCCCAGCAGCTGCGTTTTCTGAAATATCAATATTAACATGATCTGAAGGAAAACTGGGCGAGTTGTCATTTATGTCCTGTATATCAATCTTGACCATGCATATTTCCTTGTCGTTGGCAAACACCTCCATAGAGAGCTGGCACTTTGGGTTGCGCCTGCATAACGTTTCCCTGTCAATCCTTTGTTTGGTGAAGATTAGTCCACTCTCCGGGTCAACATCCACCAGATGTGGTGCAGAATTCTCCAGTACTCTGAAGTTAGATTTTTTCCCTCTGTCCATGGTCCCATATCCGGCATCTTTTGCTATATTACCTATAACGGTGCCAGGTCCTTGCTCCTCCGGGACAGAATAATTGAGATTTTTCAATGTCAGGGCTTTAACCCACAGCAGAAAGAAAATGGGTACAGAGAGACGCATCCCTTCAACTGGATATGCGGTGGTGGCAGACAGAAAAAAAAATCCTCGTTGACTTTCAACCTGTTGATTACGGCAAACCTAGAGGACTAAACCCCAACCAGGCATGTGGTTGACGCCGATCCCTCACTAATTGGGTATTTAATCGATTTGTGAACCGTTATTGCCTTTTGGTGGTTATTGTAACCTCTATCACATGCCGTTCGGCTATGATGAACTCTTTCTGTAAACAAAGATGACCGCCCGACGACACCTAATGCATGAATTAAAGATCAAATTCAACATAGTGTTACAGGTAATGCTTTGT
This sequence comes from Nannoperca australis, assembly GCA_036023655.1. NCBI lineage: Eukaryota > Metazoa > Chordata > Actinopteri > Centrarchiformes > Percichthyidae > Nannoperca > Nannoperca australis. The sequence continues at coordinate 85,932 of JAVQJD010015144.1, forward strand.
TTTTCCTCACGGAGGGACTTAATGAATAATCGATGACTATAAAGTATTAATATTCCCTACTGCATCCAAGGTTAAAGCATTTGAATCTCCGTGGTGAAGGTTAGACCGTAGCTTACAAAAGCGCATTGCCCTCATGCGACATCTACACCTAGGCTACAGCAAATACTGACATGCCCGTTCAAAATGCAGCATTGCCCGATGTTAACCATTCACAATGCATTTACTTTTTCTCCGGTGCGGCACACTGTTGCATATGGGTTCTGCTCGTGTAGCACAGCCTGCCCATGCCACAAAGTAGAATAAAAGCAGGATATAGAGCTATTAATCCTGTCGAACCTTTTGTGTTCCCGTCATTCAAGAGCATCTACAGCACGGCTGCGACTTTTGCCCGATGATTGTCCTATAATCAGTCCAGTAATCCCATAATCCAGTCCAATTGGACCCAGTGCTCTTGCATCCTTCATTCGGACGATGTTCATCTGCACTGTCCCCCTGAATGTTGCCAGGAGAGAAGAAAAAAAAAACGCGAAAAAAGGGTGCTGGAAGATTTCAGATAATCAAAATTAATCGCTTTTCCTGCGCTCAGTTCTCTCCGCGTCAACTGTTGAAACCTGCTCCCTTCGCAGTGCGATCTGACCGGAATCCTCTCGACGCCTTTATAACAGACTCCAGTGTATTTCTTGGTGAATTTAACATAGTTTCTGATCGTCTTCCAGCAAATGAGTGAACAGTGACAGATCTTGCCTTGGGGGGGTTTCTCCAATAGGTCTGGCAAGATCGCATGAAGAAGGGCTGTTCTAGTGCTACGTGATTCATTTACTGATGCGAGCGCACAGAGCAGCAGCATCAGAGGGAGAACGTGCTGGTGGATGTTGCACCTAATACATGTGGATGTGAACCAGGGATTATGAATAGATCGATGAAACGTGTTTGGCTGGGATGTAGTAGAAGCAGTAAAGACTTGACAAGTGGTCGTTCTAGGGGAGAAGTGGATCAGATGGGCAAATTTAAAATTAAAGATGACAAAATGTTTAAAGATTTACTGGGATTCTTCCCCTCAGAGTGGTCTTGGTATCAGTGAAGCTCTTTGGGTATACAGAACTAAAGATTCCTATCAATAACTGAAAACAATACCACTTGTCTCCTGTATTATACCTTGTTGGCATAGTTTTGAGAAAATCCAGCCGCAAGATAAAATAAAAGACAGACTGGGGGTGTTTTCAGAATAATCTCTGTAAAGGACATGAGAGAATTACTTATGCTTCTGAAAAAAACAAGGCTTATTTCACAGCTCAAATATCACAGCTGTTGGTATAACCTGCCTTCTGCATATACCACACTTGCTTTCAATAGCCTATCCACATCAATCTCATATCTTATATTAGAAAGATGGACTGACATTTAGTTCACTCAGCATTTCAACAATATGACATTTGCATTTTTATTCTCACTTGACCAGATCTCAGTGACGCATGGGGCTCCGTGGCGATGCAGGTACCCTCGGAGAGTAATTCTGAGGAAGCTGTGTCAACATTAGGGCAAGATCAGTGTGGCCTGGTTCCTCATTTAATTCCATGTTGTCCAGGATCTAAATCAACCTTGAGTTGTCCCTGAGTTCATTTCATTTGTCTGAAACATGGCTGCTTTCCTCCTCTGGGGAGCATCAACTTTGCCTGGCCAGGGTGCAGCCTGCATAAATTGGCCATTTCTGCAGGTAAGAGATAAGGACAACAAAGGGAAACTAATTATCATTCAGTCTATGTTAAAACCCCAGGAAAGGACTGCTATTGACAATTGTGTCTGCATTGTCACAGTCATACCATTTAATATGATCTGAACTCTGAATGAGAGGGTGGTTTATATCCATAATAAATAGGCCACATCCTAATGTGTGGTTTTGGCTGCCTTGTTTTTGCAGAAGCTGATGACTTTGTCATGGATAACTTTTGCTAATGAGACCACTGCACCTGCCCTGGAATGAACCGCACTCTCTGCTGCTTTGTTAGCAGTGAAAACACACGGATGCCTCGGTTGTGTCATGACAAATTGATTTTTATTTGAAAGCACATTATTCTGTTGGTGTAAAATCATACCTGTTGTAATTCCACAGAGGTTGAAATGACAAACAGTAGCTATGCTCATTTAAGAATATGTGCAATATCTTGGCATCTCTTTCATGTGACTCACTTACCAGTACGCACAAGCATGATTAGAGGTGAGATTAAGTTGTTTATCATTCTGTTTTTGCGCCTGTTGCGGTTAGCACCACACCTTAAGCAGCACACTGGAATACTGATGGTGGTGAGTGGGAATGATGAGCAACAGAAGTCACTGGATTTTGCCCCAGAGTAAATGCATGAGAGAACAAGTGCTGTTTGGAATAAATTTCTCCATGAGACAATGTGTAAACATGTTAATTTCGCACATCAAAGAGCATGTGCAACAAGTTTCTTTAAACAGTTAAACAGGATTTTAAGAACGTTATCTTAATCGGTCACAGAGAAGAAAATAAAATGGTTAAACAACAACAACAACATAACTTGTCAAAGTAAACACAAATAAAAGTGAGTTAAATAAATACAAATCCCACTACCTCACTACTATACTACTAGGAGAAATAAAAATGTCTATACAGTTTGTCATAGCCCACTGTCATGTGTCTTCTATATGAGCCATATCCATGCATAATCCATGTGACGTGACTCCTCTGCAGAGTATCTAATTTAAGGGGTCTGTTCATTCAGTTCACACACGTGTCAAGAAAGTCACCCCTGAAACTTCTGCAGCTCAGCCCAATACAATAGAGGTAAATGGGATTTCCATTTTGCTTCTTAGAGAACTGAAGAAAAATATACCTGAAAACCTCATAGCAGGATGATTTTGAGACACAGTTTCTCACTTACTCTGGATAATCAGAAGAACATGCTGTCCACACATTTTATGGGTAGTATTTCACTCACTAGAAAAACTGAGCTGACCAGGACATTGTTTCCAGAAAGACGCCATTTTCCCATGCTCGGTCCACCTAAAACAAAATTAAATTCCATTCCATTCAGTCAAGCTGGCGGCAGAATGGGACATCTTGAAACTGTCAGCAGATAAAACTGACCCTATCTGCATGGCTCATTGTCAACAGAGGCAGGTGGGAAAACGTTTATTTTGTGAACTGACCGTTTCTGGTATGGGGGTGTCCGGTGATAGCTTATTTTTACATATTAAATAAATATTTGTGCTGCACATTGTGTTCTTCTTAAATTAAAGAATAAGTGTGATGGTATTCTATATTTTTCATCAAATCCCCCAACAAGGGCAAAACAAAAATGGCCTGTATCGTCAAAGACTGATATAGCTTATTCCTCTGAGCCATAGAACTCTATTGATTGACCAAAAACTATTACAAACTTGTGGATGAGCCACACTGTCAACCCTGAGAAATCACATTTATATAGTACTAAATTGAAGTGTTACATTTATATACACCTGTGACACCAGAGAACAGGTTTGCATCCTTAGTTCCACCTGTGGTTGAGTTAGGCAACAAAAGCGCTTTAGTTAAGGTTATGGAAAGATTGTGATGTCATGTCTCAAGTCACTACATCATTTTTCTGTATTAATCACGGCCATGATCTTTCATAATGTAATAGCCACTATAAGTTGACATAGTTCTGTAAGATTGCATATTTTGACAGAAAATAAATTACATCTGTTGTCAGTGAACATTTTACTGATACGCTCGGCATCAGCATTTTTGCAAGTGGCAGGATACGTTAATAAACAACATTTCCTCATTAAGTTAATAGAAAACGGAATCCAGCCCGGCATTATGTTTCCTTCACAACGTATTTGCCGTTGCTAATTAGTATAAACGTATTTTCTCAGAGACATGGGTGGACACTGTTGCACTGGATGGCATATTCCTTCATTAAAATGAACATGGGTGCTACAGTTTATTTCCGGTCAATCCCAACATCCTGCTGCTATAACTCACCAGCGTACCAAATGTGTATTAATTTGCTGCTGAAAATAGTCCCCATCAAATGTCCCATTCACTCCTGTTTGAGTAACGTTCACCAAAAACTACAGTGCCCAGCTGTCCAAGGAATGTATAAATGTTTTTTTTGTATTAATCTATAGGCTTATAGTAATTAGAATGGATACAAAAAAGAATAATACAAAGAAATATAAGTAATAAAAAAGATTATAATCATATGTAACGTAAGTATTGAAATGCTCTTATTTCTTATACCAGTGGACTGATTTGTAGTGTAATGTGGTTTTATTGTAATGTAGTTTTTAAAATACCTGTACAGATAACAATTCTAATCACACTCAACTGGCAGCATGTTTTCACTTGTTAAATGGCCGAGGCATCATCATGGTCTAGTGGTCTAAGGTACATATAATGTTATCACATCACACCTCGTTTGATACCAGCTGGAGGTCTTTGTTTCAAGTTACTCCCCATGATCTCTCCCCTAATTTTGTTGGTGTCTCTTCTGTCAGCTGTATGCAAACATGTCAAGAAAAATAAATGAGAAAAACTAAATATAGATGTAAGATAGAAATATGGGTTTTTCATTGTCATTGTCATCACTGGTTTTCTTTACACAGTACCACCAGACCTTGGCCTTCCACTAGTGGCCATTATTCCTGCATTTCTAGAGGTTGACTTGTCATGTGCGACTTCCACATCCACCTTTACAGGCAGGGCTGCTGGCCTGACTGTGAATGCAACAAAAGGAAACCTTGCTCATCTCAAAGCCTTGTTATCATGATACATGTTGAATAAATTATTTTTGTTACAGACCAGCTGTGAATTTGCATGTAAATACAAATCCTCAAGGGTCAATGTGCCAATTATCCAACAATTCATTCTAAATCAAAACTCAGGAGTCGAGCCTTGCTCTCCAGAGCGTGTGGGTTCAAGAGTTGATGTTTTTGCATTCGATTTTTAGAGAAATTCTCTGGGGCTCCAAGAGCTAAGTCAACCTTCTGCCAAATTTTTTAAAACTGAAAGTCCGACTTGAAAGCGTTTTGGATTCTTTATAGCCTCCAGTGGAGTTTCGTTTGTTCGTCTGTAAGATAGGTTTAATAAATTCTAAACCTAATCTGCATTTGGGGGTAAGAAGCTACGAGTGTGACTGTCTGCTGAGAATGTGCATTTTAAAAGGTTTATGCAAATGTGCACCTAAAAACTCTTAAATTACCTGCTCATCAATCAGTCTGGAAAACAAGCGTGTAATACACTGCTCTGATCCAAACATAAAACACATTAGGATTGTAAAACTAGCAGGTATTTTCTGGAGCAGAATTCACAATCAATTCACATCAAACATTTGAGACTGAAATCATGAATATAATTATGGGAAACAAGGAAAAAAAACATCACAACCTGAGACGCATTAACAGACGGTCCTTTGAGTTTCTGCACTGACGATAAACGAAAGGCAGACTCTGAAAGTACAGTGATGTTCAGGGGTCAGGGTTACAAGAAGGCAAGTTCCTAATTGAATTTAAACAAGCCAAAATGTCAGTAGGTCAAACTTGTTCAATAATCATTGTCAGGCTGCAAAGTAAGGCGTCAGTATGTCTTGGTTGCTGGTTTAGTCTTTTGGTCATGACACAAATGAACCTGTGGGTCTTTGAGTCAAACTAGTTCACACAATACTAAAATACAATCAATTACAGTCAAATATTAGTGTTTGCTTCTTCACAAGTTGTGAATGAGAGATGGTCAAAATATTGTAACAGTGACAAAACACACATGCATTGTAAATGTTTCAGCCAATCCATACTATTTATCATTTAATCAAGTGTCTGGAATCTGGATTTGTATTACAAATTAGTCATGTAATTGTAAATAGCCTGAGCTGGAAAGACCACAGTATTGCAGGCATCAGGAAAAATCACCCTCCCAGAAATACATTGATTATTCAACGCCGTAATTACCTCATGTCGTAACTTGTTAGACTTCAGTACTCTACAGCCAGTGGTGGAAAATAACTACATACATTTACTCAGGTATTATTCTTAAGTACAATTTTAGGGTACTAGTACTTTACTTGCGTTTTTCTATTTTATGTTACTTTATCTATTTTACTACATCACAGATGGAAATATTGTACTTTTTTACTCCATTGCATTTATCAGACAGCTGGAGTTACTAGTTAATGTTCAGATGAATGTTTTACAAACAAAACATAGATTAATCCAACAGTATATATAGTATTTCAAATTCCTCCTCCAGCTGTGCAATTAAAAAGCTGATTGTATGTTATTGCTTCAGTAATAATATTCAAATAATATGATATATATATATATATATATATATATATATATTATATGATATCATTCTTAGAGGGACCATTATGCTCAAAAAGTATTGTACTGTACTGTTTTTTACTTGTAAAAGAATATTTGTACATATCTGTCTTACAAGCCTACAGTATGTAATGTCAGAACATCTAGCTTAAGTCTTCTTATCACAAGGATTCAGCACTTACCACAAACCATTCAACAACTTAAGATCTGTGCTGGCACACCCTAACGACAGGACATGACATGAAATGGCAAGGACCCTGGACAAGAGACTGAATGAACAAGGGAAACAGGCAACATCAGCATTGTGTGAGGATGAGACTGGAACCGATCGCAGAATCGACTGGGAAGGGGTCAAAGGTCATCGACCAGGAGTCAGTGTACGACTGGAGTAAAGCTCTGACAATCAATGACAGTCCTTGAACAGAGACAGGGGATATATACGTTTCATACTTGGTCACGTGAGTCACAACTGAGCCACCTCCATGACAACTGAGAAAACTTCATCTGCTGATAAAGACAGATGTGGTTATAAGCTCTGGAAAATGGAAGCAGCTTAAGTGGACCTAGAGTTAAGACTATTTTGTCAAACTATGTTAATGCTCTCAAGTGTAGCACTTAAACTTTGAAGAAGTCAACAAGTTAAGGACCTCTTTTTTATGAGTCATTCTGCTTTTTTAAAATTTATTTAAAGGAATAGTTTGACATTTTGGGAAATATGTTCACATACTTTCATTGTCTCATGTCTGTGAAGTGATTATTTTAGCAGCTTAGTGTACTTCTTCTGTGCAGCGTCTTCACTGGTTGCCTGGAAACCTCAACGGTGTATAATTATCAGCATTAGAGGTACTGGTGTACATATTTTTAAACTTTGGACAGATAGTTGCTGGCTAGCTGTTTCTACCTGCTTCAAGTCTTTATGCTAAGCTAAGATAATTTATTCCTGTCTTCAGCTCCACACTTAAAGCATGAGAGTGCAATCAATATTCTCATCTACTCTTAAAAAGAAAGCAAAAGGAAATTCCCCAAATGTTTGACTATTTCTTTAAGAATCGTGAAAAGCAGAATATAAAGCCTGTGCATCTGTTTGATGGAACTTTGGGAGTAAACAAGTTCAGAATAAACTTAAAGACATATAAATGTTTAAATCTATTTTGATCAGTTTTTTCAAACCCTGTGCACTGTATCGAAGAGTGAGTTTGATTTGTGCCACAAAAGATCCATATATTATCAAGATAAATATAACATGTGAGACAGTTTATTTTTGGGGGCCTCTGTCTAAATTTCACTGAGCTGAATCTAGCGCACAGTCTCATGAAGGTTGTGCCAGATGCCTCATCTCACTCTTAGCTCAAGTGTCCCACATACAGTGTGAGAGAATTGCTGGATACACTGCTCTTAGGACTGGCAGAGAAGCAGCAGGTTAGAGGAAAAACACCTCCCAGGAGAAATGATTCAAGGTATTGGAGGGCCAGAGAGGCGAGTAAAGTGAATGCAATTTCAAAGGGGAAATAATGGAGGTCATGGTGTTTGATGTTCTTATGCTAGCCACGAAAATGACTTGGCTGATGATGGAATCAATCACACCTCCATGGCACTGAATGTTAATGAAGATATGTTTAGTTGTTTTGTTTTTTTGCATTTTTAATAACAGTGTTAACATCAAACCTAGCCATCCATCGCTCCAGACAGAATGAAGTGCAGTTATCTGCAGCCGTGCCGGGTGATATCAGCTGACGGAAGCAATAATATTTGAAATGTGACTGGTGTTTTTTTTTTTTTTTTTTGTGCTGTTTGTCTCTTGTGTTTTTGTTGTGATGAGTGAACACAAGGTCAAAATGGAGTTTATCCTCTGATATCACCTGCCAGTCCAGACAAGAGAAATGCTCACTCAAGGTGACATTACTTTGGTGTCTGTACTCAGCGTGCCACTACATCTTTCATTTCCTGTGAGCTAAAATTTACAACTTATCCTTTGACAGGAGGAGTAAACATCTCTCATATGACCCAGACTGTGATCTTCCTGGGTAAACAAAAGAAAACCTGCCTCAGCCTCTACGATCCTTGACAATCCCCAAAGAAAACAATAAACAAAGCACTTTTTGTTTTTATATATTTTAAATATTAGAAAATGTCAGGGTATTAAAGAATCAAACTGAGTATACAACAGAACAATAAATTCATTATGAGCTGTGTGATGTTCACAATGACTAAATATCTGTATTACTGGAAGGTGAGAGACATGGAGCAAATGGCGCTTACATAATTAGATGGAAACAGTGATAATAGATAATTACAATAGTGGTGTGATTTAGGAGAGCTCATGACATTTCCTCATTCTTTCTGCAGTGGCACTTTATCTCAGCCCGGGAAAGTTATTTAGTATGCAACGGATCAATCGCCATCCTCAAAAAGTCATTTAAATTAACTTCTCGGGCAGATATCTATCCAGCAAAGTGGCCGACAGAGGCAAGGGACTATCAGAAAATGAAAAAGGACATAACATTTTTTCTGTGTGAAATAGAAATGGAACCAAATTGTGCAAAGCATCAGCTACGCAACCATTCCATGATGTTCCCTAACATTGTTGAATGTTTTTCTTTTTACAAATTCAGACAATGAGGAGCAGACTTTTTCTCACATCATCCTCATTCTGACAACACATTCAGTCTTTTTATTGACAACCTCACCAGCAGTCTGATGATTGTGTCCTATAGCATACCACTGATACGGCAGTCGTCAAAATTGTGACAGCTTAATTCATTTTTCAGTGAAACACTGTCCAACGTATTAATTCTTAATAAGAAGTGAGGCTAAAACCCCAGCACTGAGTCTGGCTCAGGCTGTCCTTTAAAATTAAGAGGAGTGAATGTTTGATTCTCACTAAATAAGAACAAGCCAATGGTCATGCAGTCTATGTCTAATTGCAGATGAAGCATCAAATTAAAATGTCAGGCATTAGTTGGAGAAGCAGAGTTAGTGTTTAAATTTATGTTAGAGATGATGCCATTTTCAAGGAAGGTGTAATTTGAGCAGCAGTATTACCAGAGCAACACCATGTTATTAGTTTTGACAATTCTCAGTCATGTTAATGTCGGGAAGGAAGGAAGACAGCATGCCACCTAGTGGGATGTGAATAACCCATATATCTCACCACCAATTAGTATTAGGCTGTACTGTAAAGTGACAGGAAACAAATTCATAAATACTGTAGCAACATGAAAGAGGAGGGAAGCCATCCACAGAAGAAAAATAAACTGTCAGTCCCATACAGATAGGGGAACATCAACGGAGCCTTTCCAATTACTTCAAGGTTAACTGTGAACCACTAATAACTTCAGGGAACCGGAGAAACAAAACATTGTTAGCTAATTACATAAGCAAGTCATTTAGTCTGATTGATGCAACATATTATTCTGTGCTCCCTTCCTCTCTCTCTCTCTCTCTCTCTTCCTATTGCTCTCTCTCTCTCTCTCTCCCCACTCTCTCTTCCTATTGCGCTCTCTCTCTCTCTCTCCCTAATTTTCTCTTCCATATACCAGAGAACAGCATAAAGGCTGTGTTTCCTTTGGCAGCTGTCTCCATGACGGCCCACGCTGACACAATGAGACACTCTCCCGGCTCAGCAGTAAACCACAATCAACTGGTGAACAACTGGCACAGATTTATCATCATCAGCTCAAGACCAAAGCTCTATGTGTGAGCTGACACACTCTGCAGATAGAGAACTGCAGGCACTGCCATCACTGTTTAAGACAGAGGTCAACCAGACTGTTACTGAGGTGGGAACGCAGCAGTCACTCCATGTGTACATTCATGCAGTGGTAATATTCCTATGGTTGTCAGCCTGATGAGATGAAGCATTATGTTTCTGAATTGGTTTGTATAGACGACATGTAACAAAGTGGCTCAAAGGGAGATCATTTATGTTTATTGTTATTTTTTGTTGCCTCTTCTGTCACGGAGGTAACATTCTGAATACTCTGTTCAGTCATGCATGCAATGGTATTTATTATTTATATCGATACATAATAATAGCTCATCTTGAATACAAGCCCAATTGGGATTTGTTGTACAATATTGTAAATATGCTCAATAGGAATGTGAATTAGTTCTCCCCAGTGTTTCTATGGAATTGTGAATATGATTTACAGTGAAGGCAAAAACTAGAATATGAATTTGTTTTCATAGTGTGTGTTGGTATAGTTCTCAGTTCTGTTCGAGATAAAGATTAAAGAATATGCTATTCATGACTCGCAGATGTGCTTCAGCTGAAAATGAGCACTCGATGGTCTGATTGCCAAAGCCCCTCAAAGTGTGCTCATCCTTTTTTGTTCACTAGGCTTGACTGTAACGTATCCTTAACCCTCCAGATGATGCAACCCGGAATTGAAAATTATGAAAAATGAAATTAATAACAGCCCTTTAAGAAAGTATGTAAACAGAACAACACTGCTGTCTGGTGAACTTGTCACTTAAAGCACCAACTATACAATGAAAGAACACATCTGAAATCTACTCACACATTGTTTCTGCATTACATGATGTCTACTGCAGTATAACACCATTAAAAACTGACAAAAATAAAGTAATAATAGCAATACATTAAATATAATGTTTTGTTTGTCAATTCATATTGTACCTTTTATTAGTTTTAGCCAGACTGCTGTATATTATTAAACTGTGGCTTGAAAGTGTAAATGATGTTTGGGTAACCAGTAATTTGTTGAGGCTGCATAGCATGACATTTCCCCCTAGTGGTATAATAACAAAAATAGAACAAAGGCAGTGCTGCTGTCGGCTACATACAGTATCTACTGATGAATCAGGCAGTAATATCTTAAATGTCAAATTAACAAGTGACGGTTTATGTAACTTTACTTCACCTGCGTGTATCTATGTTTGCCATTATAGTTTGCAAAAAATGCTGCACAGAAACAAAACACAAGTCTCGTACTTTTTAAAACATTTAAGAAATACCTACAATAATAATGTAAAACCAGAAATGATTGATAAGGCATCTAGAAGACTTCTGCAACAAATAATGTGATAGTTCCTGTGCAATGGGTTCTTTTTACCAGGATGAACTGATATTGGTGTAGTTATTTTCTTCATCTGACTTTTGAGATATAAAAGAACCCCAGGAAATCATACTGAAGCAATAAATAAATCAAATCAGTCAGATCAAATTACTAAATTCAAACATCTAGAACAGATGTCTAGAGAGACACACAGCAACTCACTGTTCAGCTTTATCTAAATCATGTTCGTCTTTTTTGATTCTCAGAGGAATACTATTACTGGATTCTGAAAAGCAGATGCAAAAACACAATTGTTTGTGTTTGTGTTTTATGTGCCTTGAATGCCTTTTAAATGTTGGAAAATTGCTTCCAGATTCAGTCAGCCAGTCTTGCACTCTGTAACAATGTAGTAATAGTGGAGGTGGCTAATCTTAAACAAAATGCTTAATATAAATGACATGAGCAAACCATATTCTGAGTAGCTTGTATTTCTCAATGTTTGTGACTTCATTTAGAAATGTTTTTACAATTTGCCAAATCCTTCCTTACTTAAAGTAAACATCTACTGTAATCTAGTTTTTGCCAATATTACAAATGCAACCAGTAATTAGAGTATTAAAAAGAATCCTGCATGTCTTTAACATACCAAAGTTCATGTGTGACAACGTAGCTACTAATACAGATAAAACAATACAATTCAGAATCAAAATAATACCATGAATTGAAAAGCAAGGAAGCATATTTTCCAAAATATCAGACTGTTCTTTTAAATTACTTTCAACATCTGTAGTGGCCCGGAAAATTAATAATTACGGCAAGGTCTCTTTCTGTTAGAAGTTTTTTTCCCCCCCCAATACATGCATATGTTGAGGTGACGAAAGGTTAAACTACAGGTCGGTCCAGGCACACATAGCGGATGTTCTCTCTATGACACACTGTATGTCTAGACAGTAATTACAGAAGGATGAAAAAACCCAGTTCTAACATCCCATAACTTTGTAGAAACTGTCGCTTTTGCCTTCGACATGCCCCATGTTTTATCTGTCCTAAAGTACCCATTGATGTGGGAGTGAACTCGGTTTGGTATAACTTATTGTAAATAAAGCAGACAACATCTTAATGATAAATGAACACAGACACAACTTTTCCTTCTGGACAAACTGTCAAGTGGAAAACAAATGGTGTTATTTTTCCACACACCAGCCCCACAATTCAAAGCATCCAAAAGTCAATATCCACACTTGGCAGTAGAGACGAAGATGAAGATGAGGTGCGAGGAGTACAAAACATTGCATTGTGGGACAGGCCTGAAGCACCAAACGACATCGACTCAGAAAGGCTCCGTCTTTGCACAGTTGGTACAACGGGGACATGGATCTCAAAGCAGAAATGCTAAGAGGCCGTAACAACATGATCACAGCCACACAGTTAGCCATTTGTCAAAAATAGACCTATCACCAACAGGTGTGGAGGCTACAAATGACGTGTGCAGATCTGACTCATTTGTCAGTGGACTACTGATGAGCTGAAAACCGGCTCTAAAACACTCATTTTCTATTACCTGGGGAGATTTCAAATGTGCTGTGAGAGCTGCTGCAGGACATTAATGTGAAGCCCATTTGGATATGAATGAACACAGTGTCTGCCAGCAATGGCTTTTCAAACAGATACACATTTTATACTGTGTAGATGAATATACCTTGTGGCACAAATTGTCAGGTCAATGCACAGCTATCTGACCTACAAGGAGAATATAAAGCAATAATGAAGGGAATCATATTGTATTGATTGATAAATGCATTTTCCCTCTCTGTGCAATTGGCTATCTGTCACACCAGTGCACATCACTGGGGGCACAAGTATGACCTTCTTTCTTATTGCTTGCCTTTTGCACCGCATGGCCTTGAATGCTCAGGGGACACTATGTCTAAAATAAAGTTAATAACTTTGCAATTTACAAACTGTAGTGACTTTGCAGACTGGAAGTATTAAATAAAAAATTTGATCAGATAGACAATATTGTTTTTGAACATTGTATTCATGAGGCATATTGTGGTAACGTGAGAACTCTGCTTAGTGCATCACGGTTATGTAAAAAGGCATCTAATCCACTCTATTCCAGCTTTTATCACAGCTATCAAAAACTAAAGCAGGTATTTATGCTTATGCAAATGAACACTGCTCTTAGCCCCCTTTTGCTGCAGAGAAACAGAAAAAAAGAAGGAAAAAAGAAATAATGGCTCAGCCTGCCATCAGCTTCCAGTGATATCTCTTCCTTGGCAGCAGTTTTGGAAACTATTTATTTTCTCTTCAGGACTGGCCCTTGGATGGCTATTATGTTTGTTACAACTCTTTACTCTTGCCTCATTTGCTTTCATACATCACAGGCTCATTTGGAGAGACCTTAAAAATAATGAGGACAGAATACTGTGACAAACGTGTGCGTTAGCAGATGAAAATTAGCAGGTGTTTCGCATTGTTAAAAATGTATAGCTTCGGTTAGCCTTTCAGCTACTCAGCTTGAGAACAGATTCTAAAATGTTGATGAAAAGCAATTTTAAAGCAGGCTTGTATGTTTGAAGTTGTTGATTAAAACCCAATCACTTCCCCATGGCCATCGTCCCTTGATTGAAAGATGAATTTAAATTTTATCTTGCATAATTCAGTTAGACTCTCTGGTTTCTTTTGCATGTCCTGGATTTACTTTCATAAAATTCTGTTGCTGCTCTATTTTGGGAGATGTAATGCGAATGTTGTGTCATTTGTATGCTACAGCTACGTATAAAAGCTCAACAACTGATAACCAGTATTCAGGGTGATGTTTGTCAGTGTCACTTATGGATTTTAACCTAATCAATGTCTCATCAATAAATAATTCGGAGCCAGAGACAGTTTGCACTTGGCTTACATATTCATGGTTGAATTAAACTTAATAATAGTGACCAGCGCTGCAGTACAGCTTGGCAAGCAAGTGCCTTATCAGTGTCAGAGGAAGAGTTGCATGAGGAAACTGTATGTCATCCTGTGCATATTTTGTTCGTGCATTATCTTCTTGGCAAAAAAAGCTAAGTTTATATGCAAGAGTTAAACATTTGCCCCTCACGGCATCAAATGACAGACTGGAATTTGTCAAGCAACCTAATACTTGTTGTACTGTGTTGTGTACAGTAATGTCAATTATTTAGGAGAGCTGAAGCAGGTGTGACAGCACCCAGTTGGATTTTGTAATGGTTTGTTTTTTATTCTCCACTTGAGTACCAGCTCTACTCTCTCGTTTGCATGCAAGAAACTCAACCGAGCAACCTAGGAGTCTTCAAAGCCAGTCTCCCAGGTAATGGAGCGGCTTGAGATTTTACATCTGATCATCACTGACTGGAGTCTTGATCATGTAGATTCAAACATGGGGGAAGAGTTCTACATGTTTACAAATTCATACTTGCCTGTCGACTAACAAGGGAATAATATTTCCTCTTCAAAAGGAAATATTTCTCCATTGAGTGATTTGTTGTCTAATATATCACTGTCATATCATCATGTTTGAGGAAATTGTTAAATAAAAGACGTTTTTCATTATTTCACACTTTTATTGGATAAGAAATACCAGTGTGCATCATAGAATACAGGATACGAAAACTAAAATAATGTAACATGAATAAACATTATATATCTTATAATAATTCATTTGAACCAAAACAAATATGTACACATGTTAACCATATATCTTTACAAATGTTTACATCTCAATTAGCTTATCAATACAGTTTTTAAAAGATAGTTGCAACCTCTAATTCCGTAGCCACGGTTACAATATTTGGACTCTGCTTGTGGATTTCTGCACCACCAGCACCAGCCTCGCACTGTTGCTGAGGGAAGTAAGAAGGGAGGGTCCCAGTCCTGGAGAAGGTCTGCATGCTGCTCCTTGATTTGGGCCAATTTGTGCCGTAACTACAGTCCTTCCAAGAGTGGGGATAGCCATGAGGATTGTTGAAGGCTGGTGCCGGAGAGAAGCCTATTGTGTATGCATTGTCTCTGAGGGCTCTGAAGCTCTGTGGTGGAATTGCACAGTAGGTGCCTTGGCAATCCCCCGACAAGCTGTTAGCAGTGCTGGATGAACCTGAAACGAAAGTGATAAGAAATAAGGATGAGAAATTGTTGCTGCAGAAATTACATTACCAACACTTTTTTAAATATATGTCACCCTGGTGAATGTTTATGTTTACTTCAGTTGTGCGTGATGTCAAAACTCACTTTTTAGCCTTGGCTGGAAGGTACTGAAGTTCTTCTTGCCTCCGTCACCGCTGATATCAGAGTCACTGTCGTTAAAGTCACTGTCCCCTTTGCCGCTGTCCTTCACGCTCAGCTGGTCGGTATTGCCAATGCCACTGCAAATAAAATCAACAGATGCACTATGAGCCACCACTGCACCACATTAGCTTGATTATTGATGTATTTTTTTCCACATACAAGGCATGTCTCTATCCTTCCCATCTAACCTCATTCCACAGGAATGCCAAAAGCAACACAATGCGTGCATGGTGCATGATAACTTCCCTCTGTGTTCAGTGAGATTTGGCTGTGTGTAAAGCATATCCTATTTGAGAAAAGAAATTACATTTAGTTGTCTTACCTCGCTTGTAAGCAGTATTTGTCACCTTGCCACACAGATGTTGCTTGGAAATGCTTGGAGGGCAGGAACATCTAAGAGAACAAACAAAATGACAGCAGGGAGCTTAGTTTCCATTCCTGGCACAAAGATCAAGGCAGCACTTGGGCACATCACATGCATATGAAAATAAAAGATGAAAAAAAAAAAAAAATGCTCTTGTAGTTGACTCACCTTTGTCTCTGAGTCCCTGCTCCTCTCTTCATACAGGCAGGAGTCATCCAGAGAGGAAGAGGTTCTCTCGTGGAAGAAGCCTCGCTGGCCGGTGTAAATGTTCGGTTCTGTTGGGCCGAGCGAGGGCATGGGCCTGCCGTCAAACAGGCTGTGACACACTTCTCTCTTGGGGCCGCGGTTTCTCCCCCCACGGCTGAGTTTGCACGTGACAACAACAACCACTATTGCAATCAGCAACAACGCACAACCCCCGCTGAGCAAAATAATGACAATTAGTGAGCCGTCCAAACTGGTGCCTTCTCCATCACTTGACCGCAACACAATGACGACTTGGTCTTCGGAGGGCTCTGTGTCTGAGATGACAAACCTAATCGTGGCGCTGCTAGAGAGCGGGGACCTGCCATTGTCACTCACTGCGATTTTCATTTCCAGCACGTCTCCAATTTCAGCCGTCAGCCATTGTTTTAAAGCAATCTCTCCTGTGTCTTTGTTCATTGTGAAAAGCTTCGGGTCACCTTGTACAATTTGGTAGCAGAGCTCGCCGTTCACTCCCTCGTCCTCATCTTCAGCTGCAACGCGAAGGGCAAGATATCCGGCAGGTGCGTTAAAAGGCAGGGGGATATCAGCGGAGTCATTCAGAAGTACAGGGAAGGTGAAGTGTGGATAATTGTCATTCTGATCCACGACTTTAATCCTGATGGTTGATGTGCTTGACAGAGAGGGGGAACCTCTGTCTTCAGCCTGGATGACCAACTCAATCTGCGGAAGAGCCTCATAATCAAAAGACCTCAAAGTATACAGTGACCCAGAGAGTGAATCCACAGAAACATAAGTGGACACTGGAGATCCTCCTGGCACCTCTGAGTCTATGAGTTTGTAAGAGACTTTGGCGTTCTTTCCTACATCTGGATCGCGGGCGACAACAGTGGTTACATATGAACCTGGAATATTATTTTCCAGGACTGAAACTTCATAAAGTGACTTACTGAAGAGAGGGGAGTTGTCATTCTCATCCGTCACACGGATGGTGTACTGTCTGACCGTTTTGAACGGTGGGCTTCCCAGGTCTTCTGCTACCACAGTCAGGTTATACTCTGGGATCTTCTCTCTGTCTAGTGTAGTGCTGGTAATAATCATGAAAGAGTCCCCATAAGCCTGCTGGAGGGTGAAATGCTCGTGCCCGAGCAGGCTGATGCGCACGTACCCGTTGGAGCCAGAATCTCTGTCCGAGGTGCTGATCAGAGCCACGAAACTCTCCGCAGCTGCAGCTTCTGTGATGTAGGCGACTCCGTCGCTGCTGGAGGTCATCGGTTTGATGCTGATTTCAGGCGCGTTGTCATTCACGTCCACGATATCTATCACAACTTTGCAGGTGGATGGGACGGAGTTCGCGCCTGAATCCGAGGCTTTGATGTTCAGCTCATACGACCTCCTCTTCTCATAATCAACCAGCGCCTTCAAGGTCACGTCCCCGGAATGAGGGTCGATGTGGAAAAGACGTCCAATCTCTGGTGACAACCCGTCAGCAAAGGCGTACATCACCTCACCGTTAACGCCGTCGTCGGGGTCAAAAGCGTGCACTTTGACGACTCGGTGACTTACCGGAGAGTCTTCATTCAGCTCGACCTTCAGCGAGCTGTGCTCAAACGTCGGACTGTTGTCATTAAAGTCCAGCACTTTGATGTTGACAATCATTGATCCGGACTTTGCAAGCACTCCTCCGTCAGTGGCAGTGACTTCGATTGTGTAGGAGTCTTCCACCTCCCTGTCGAGCGCCCTCACCAGCACTAGTTCAGCAAACTTCACCCCATCCTCCCGATCGCGCACCTCAATGGCAAAGTGACTTGAGGGAGAGATGTTGTAGCTCTGAATGTAGTTTTCCCCCACGTCCTGGTCCAGAGCAATCTGCAGTGGGAACCTCGAGTCCAGGGGTACATTCTCCACTATCTCCAGGTGTGTCTCGTTGCGCGGAAAGTGAGGAGAGTGGTCGTTGATGTCTTTCACCTCGATCTCCACGTGGATGAGTTGAAACTTCTCTCTGGAGAAGGCCACGATGTCGAAGGTGATGAAGCATCGCGGAGACCTGGGGCAGAGCTCCTCTCGGTCAATCACCTCGGACACGCTCAGAAGTCCGTCATTGTCCCTTATTTGAATCACGGAAGAGTTGTTCTCCTGCATGAAGCGGAACGACGTGTCAGGGTCATCAGCTGGATCCATCTTTAAATCTTGGGACAAATTCCCTATCTCCGTCCCGGGCGCATCCTCTTCATAGGTGAAATACCTTGTAGTTGTGCACTGGACAGTGTATAAAAAGAAAGAAAGCACCATGCACAGATCCACTCCTGCAATCTTGCAAAATCCCATGTTGAGGGGTTATAAAACGCTGCTCAAAACAGTCATAAATGATGCAAACAGTCCACCGCTTGTGCTATGTCAGGACAAATCACAACTGTGTCAAACTCTGACTTTGCTGTGGGACTATAAGCCCCGGTCTATGCAAATAGACTGCCCCATCGACCAATGGCCTTTCAGTTATCCACCAACAGGGAGACATTTGGCTCTGCAGCAAACTGCTGTTCACTTTTGTGGGTGCAAATGGTTTACTAGATAAACTGATTGTGGGGCTTTAATTAGGCCGATAACAGTGTTACTTAAATAAATCTGCACATGGCAATTAATTAACTAATTCAATCACTTAGAGGACACTCTTTAATGGGACTGCATGTCATCAGAGGAAGTTGACGCCTAACTGCTGGAAGTCTGAATGACTGATTGGGGGTGTTAGTTAGAAAATAACAGGAAATTATGCAGAACCTGCAGTGTAAAGAGATCGAAATGCAAGAGGAAAAACCCACATGTCAAGGAAATTATAATTGCTGATAATTGCTGCAAATAAGGACTCAAAACATCGGAATCTTCGGCACCATAAATTTAGTTTAGCTTTTCTTTACTTCTGCATTTAGTGTAGGTGTAGGTAATAAAACTTTAGTGGAAGAACTTCTGAGATTATTTTCTTTGAGTTGAAGCATCAATATGTAATAATATTATAAATACACACAAGTCCTGCATTTAAAGTTTTACTCAAGTAAAAGTACTAATATTGCAGAATGGCTGTGTTCAGAGTGTTTTATTATATTTTCTATTATTTGATTGTTGGTGTTTTAGATCTCTCTCTGCTCCAACACCGCTGATTCAAATGATTAGCTTGTTATCAAACAGCTTCAGGAGTTCATAATGAGTTGGTCAGTTGAATCAGTTGTGTTAGAGCTGGGAGAGATCTACAACATGCAGGACAATCTATAGCAATGTACCTAATCTACAACAATGCATCATATTTTAAGTTTATCATTTAACTAGTTATAAGTAACTAGTTAACTAGTAACTATAGGTACATGTAGTGGAGTAAAAAGTACAATATTTCCCTCCGAAATGTAGAGTAGTAGAAGTAAAATATGGCATAAAATGGAAATACTCAAGTAAAGTACAAGTAACTAAAAATATAGTTCAGTACAGTACTCAATTAATGTACTATGTTACTTTTCCACCACTGGGTAAAAGCAGTGGGAAATGCAAAAAAGGAAACCGGAGAAAACATCTAATAATGGAGGATCCGAGAGCCTGATGACTTTCATTGTTATTCACAGGCACCTATTGATTATAATCACACAGTCTCATCAAAATCCGTACCCTGACATTTAGGTTTAATAAAACTCAAACTGTGAATACATAAAGCTTTATTTTAATGTTCATTTTTCTCTCGATCGCATCTATCCTTGTAAACATTACCCATAAATAATCTGCATAATTAAGGAAAAGCAGAAACTCTCTCTTACTGTTCTGCATCGGTATACACTTTCTCATCTGTTCAAATAGCGTAGGAGGAATTCAAATATAAAGAAAACCCACAAATACAAGTGTCATTTGATTAGTGCTGTGTGTTGGACACCCACAATGTTAATTACACATAGAATATCAGTGTGGCTCCATGTTAGAGGAAAAACCTGACCGTATAATCAAGACCATCTATAATTTTAATAAACTCAACAATAGCTCTAAAACAAGAGCCTTGGAAGTCTGAAGAATAAAGAAGAAAGGAGAATAAACTGCATTGAATGAATCCCCTCACACCTCAAATACACACACAAACACACACACACACACACACTAGCAACGGCGCCCACAGTGTAACAAAAGAGCAGGAGTCAACCAGACCTTTGTCAACCATATGGGTGATTAGCTTGTGCTGATTAAAAGGTGTCTATGGCCCTTCAAAGGGCTCTTGACACCTCACAAAAGTTTGGGTTAAATCTGTCTGAGCCCCCAAGAGGGCACATACAGGAAGGTGCTAAAAAGCACACAATAAACAGCCACACAGACCAGTCAGCAAGAAGTGATAAGGAGCTCTGTGTTGCCATATTCCAAGTGTTAAACAAGTCCGATTTTGCTTATATGCTAAATGTCCATCCATTTTCTGCCGTTTAACCGGGGCCGGGTTGCATTCGTGGCAGGCTACGTAAGGCCTCAACCTTCTGACCACAACTCTGAGCAGCCTCCTCCACAATGGTGGCTTTCAACAAGGCCCAATCAGATTCTATGTCCCCAACCTCCCCCAGGATGCATGAGAAATTCTTGCAGAGGAACACGTTTGAATTCACCAGTTCTGTCCAGCAGAATCCCCCGCCATCTGATCCAACTCACCACCAGGTGGTGATCAGTTCGAAGCTCTGCTCCAAGTGTCCAAAACACACGGTCGAAGATCTGATGATACGACCGCAAAGTTGATCATCAATCTTTGGCCTGAGGTGTTCTTGTATGTTCACCCTATGCTCCAAGGTGGTGTTTGTTAAGGCCAATCCATGGCTAATACACAATAATAACAAATCACAGCTGTGAATCAGATCGCACTGGCCATATTTAGTATATGTGAAAATCAATTGTCATATACTAAATTTTCTTTTACAGATAATGTGTGTAATGGCGAGCGTACCAGGCAGTGTGAACAAAAAACAATAACAAACTGTTAAAACCCTTTCTAGCAGAGTAGGCCAATTTGTAACGCATGGTATTGAAAGCTGCAGTATTTACATATTGAACTTGGAACGTGCTTCAGTCGGATCACATTACAACAGAAGTGGATGTTGAGTTTGTTCTCAAATCCGCAAGGCACCAAACCAGCAAGTGGTTTTCCCAAATGCTGAAGCTTGTATTATGCCACAAATCATTAAATCAACTTAAATTAACTTAAATCATTAATCTTAGAAGTGCAACAGCATTGCCTCATCACTTGTGGTACTTAACGTTGAGTGAGAAATATTCTGATGTTGAGCTGAGTGTAAACATGAAATGTTTCCTCTGTCTCGCATAATCAACTCCTTTCTTGGTTATTTTTATTTGCTCTCTATCGCTATTTCCATCCTTTGTTAAAAACAAGAGCACGCTAAACATATGAACACTGAGCCAGAGGGGGATCAAACATAAGATACTTTTCTGCCATTACCAGACACACAAAGCCTTCAGCACAATGGTCCCATGCTGGCTGGGTGTTGAAATCCAGGATTTTATGGCTATGAGGAGTCAGAAGGTAATGCCGAATTATTAGCCAAATTAGTTGTTTGCCACTAAGAGGATTACGCTTTAATCTTATCAAATGTCTCACGCACTTATCACTTTGTGCTGCAACAGTTTCAAAGTAACAACTGAGCAGCTGTAGACGAAAAACATTTTAATCTTAAATAAAAGCACTGACATGATGATTAAAGCTGCTGCACAGGTAGTGATGACTTTGTGATTGTCTTTATGTATCCTTTGTTGTGTTTGAGCGAACTGCCTCAATATAAAACATCACCTACTCGTGTCTTAAATATTTTCCTGATGAATACATCACTACAAGGTCACCAGAGGTCTGACCACAAACAAAGCCTGGCTAACACAGGAGTGATACTTGTTTGTCACTTAAGTCAGGTGATTAATGCAGATCACGGCTTGATTAAGACGTGTGTGGTGACAGTAAGACCATTACAGCAGATTAATGGGTTTGGCCATCTGTTCTCTCACTGAGGTGATTTTAATTAATGGTATAATGGAATATTGTTAATCTTAGTTTGGCAGTCAACATTACAGTATTCACAATGATGGTCAGAAATCAGTCTGATGTCTGCCAGCCTTTGACATCACTTGATGGCCCTTTGAAGATTGTGTCTTCTCCATCTCACACGCCACCAGGTAGGAAGGCAGGAAAAGCATTTGGTGACACTGGGAGCAGTAATCCTGGCATATGCCACTGGGAACAAATGTCTCAAAGGCCCACCTTTTGGATAACAGCCACCATGTCACCCACAGCTAGAAAATTGTGAGCCAGGTTTCTTTTTTTCTTTCTCTTTTTGATAGTTTCTAGGTTCCCAGTTCTCTATAAAAATAATTTGAGATGTGGTAAAATGCTTTTAAAAAAAGCTTCATAAAATGCTATTTTTGATATGTTTATTATTTTCTGTTTTGAATGTCTAATTTTGTAAGTAGTTTTAAGGTTACTCTGTGGGGGATTTGTAAACAGTGTCAAAATATTATTGAGTTATAGTGATCAACAGGTGACCTGGGAACATTTGAGTTTTATGCATGAATTTTGGTTCAGTCGTAAAGTTATGAAAAATAATATATCTGCAAATATATACACAATACACAAAAAAACACAGAGGGGCACAGATATAGGGTAAAGCCACGTGGTCAAAATTCCAAATAGAAAATGAGTATGAAGCACAAACCACAAACAAGTTATTTACATGCCACAGAATAAAAACACTAATCAGCTTTGTTTCCATAGCTGTTCTGGCTCGAGTTGGTGACAGCAGTGTTACATGTTACACCATCTGATTAAATGACAGGTCTGACATGCAAATGTAGTGACCATGGGTGTTGCATGCAGTCAAAGATACTGCATGGAGTTTAAATATGAAACTAATTCACCCATTTTCAAGTCCATCCTCATTTTCATTAATGAAAGGGTTTTCTTTTTCACTCTGGATGGAATCCAAAAATCATCATAACATCATCCTATCAACTGTTCCAAAAGATACTTCTATTAATACCAACGGGATAAAAAAAATAACTATATACACACATTTTGATTGAAAACTACCATACCATATACTACATACCATCTGCTCTCTGTTATGTTCAATTACCTGTAAATATTCAGGTACCTGGTCACTTAAATCATTTACATGCCATGCTGCTAAATACCTAAATGGGTTCTTTTGATAATAATACAACGTTCTAGAGAGATAGAATTGTACTTGTGTTCATGACACAGCATTTGTTACATTTAGATAGGCACAGGCTCTTTGCTGAGGCCGGAAACTCATCCAGCCATTTTCAGGCTGGCCCCTTATCAGTTTCCTCATCTCACTTTAACCTTAGGTGCTCTAATAAACTGGGGGTATACATGTCACTGCTCTGGCCGTGAGGGTCATGTGGAGGGTTTAATCTTGGCCATTTGGGCTGTCTGAAAGGCAGATAAAACAAGATTATCCTGTGCTTGGTATTGGCCCTTGGTGAAACGAGAGGGTGGAAGCATGTGAGCAGCAGCTGTGGAGGTGCCAAATACTCAGACTGGCTAGTGGTCTCTGTTGCTTTTGGCACCTCCTGCGGCGTCACAGGCACAGATAACCCCCCAACCACAGCTCATCCTCACAGCTTTCCAACTGATTACAACTGGCCAAATGTTTAACATACTGTCCCTAATCACACTTAACATTCTGTCACAATATGTTCCTAAATAGCTTTTAGGACCATATAAATCACATAGGTACTTATAGCCTTGATGTTATTAGGTGTAATTGTTTTTTTCTTCCTGTTAGTTTCTTTTATTTTTGCCTCAGCTCTGTAACTAATGCATTCAGATCATTTCAGGAGGGATGAAATATCTTTTGCACAGCTACTGAATTTAGGACATGTGAGGGGCAACTTAAAAAGATTATTTGTAAAACAAAGATCAATTATGGAAAAAAATGCATAACATAAGAAAATCATAAAAATGCCTTACTATTTTATGATAAATTAATTAGTCTATTAGGGCCAAGCATGAATAATACAGGCTTTCCCTGTAATAAGATCTCAGCGGACTCTACATGTTTTAAACAAATCCAGAACATTAATATGGATGCCATGTAAACATGTTTCTAGGATTTTTTTCATGTTGGCCACAAAAGGCTGAGTCTATTAAGAAATTTGGAGAGAGAGATTTTGTTGTTTAAATCTCCTAAAAGCCGAGGCAGATCAAAAGAGGCATTAGTATTCAGAGACAAACCATGTTTGGCTGAGGTTCCTCTACCCCCACTCAACTCCAACCATTCCCCACTGTGTAACTAATGCTCGCTGCCTGAGAACGATTGGAACAACAGTTGCTAGCTGCACTTCATTATGCATAAGCATTTTTGAATAAGCTTTGACCATATGTACAAACAGGTATGCTACTGCAGCTGCACACAAACACATTTGTCATTTTAATTTAAGCTCTGAGTGAAAAATACAAAATCCTGTCTCACCACCGTTTATAAAATACCTGCTAAAGAATCATAATGACAAACAAAGCAAAACAGGTTTTGCAATTGAGGCCATTCATGTCAAAATGGGGAGTCGACCCTAAAGGTTTGGATTAAAACCAGGGATGAGAGTGCCATCTACAGGTTGAAACTTTGCCATGTTAACATGAAATGACTTAATAACAAAATCCTGAAAGTGTGTGCACCTTTGCACAAAATACTCTTCCCACAGACACAGATCATTAACTCTCTCGCAAATAAATGATACATCAACATTCAAACCACTTGTTTGAGGGAACATGAAGTCCTGACAGAGGCTATAATTAGAGGAGAGACTAGGAACCTCAACGTGGTGCACCAAACAATTGGATACCACTTGAAATCAGCCCTCCTCCTCTTAGTGTGTAGTGTGGTCTTGGTGTGCGCTTTATACTTTCTGTTGGTAAAGGATCCACTATGGGTTCCAATCCAATTATGATGACTACTTCACATTTTCACATTTCATGCTTCATATTGAATTTCACCGCCTTAAGCTACACGGATGGGGGCCAAAGGATCAGCAGGCCTGCACATTAACCCCCAGTGATATTCTGTGTGTGATGATTGCAGGCACATATTTGACTTGACATATCCCTATCCATCTTTCACTTTGATTTTAATTTTCCACGTCACCGCTGAACTGGTCATTGTAGATACTACAGCACTAAAAATCTCCTTGTTTCGTTGCGTCTGCTGCAATGATGTACACACTTGCAACCGGTATTCCCATGGCTTGTTGGCTGTTACTATATCAGGTGAGGTAAATTGGAATTTGCTTGGTAGTCCAGGCTGTGAATAAATTTGATTCTGTCTTGGACAGTTATATTATTCAAAGCAGGGAAGATTAAGTATACCTTGCTTGTGTGCATGAGTGCACATGTAAAAATCTGTGAGCATGAGTATATTTATATGTGCCTTCGTGTGTGTGTGTGTGTGTGTGTGTGCGTGTGTATGGCAATGCTAATTTGTGCCTTTTCAAGGACCAGGTCCCTCTCCTCCTCCTCCTTGAATATATTTCACATCTCCATATTGCCATCCTAGAATGTCGCCTCCTTGAAGCAATTTCCTCTCAGCCATTATCTGATGGGTGAGAACTGCTTCCCATTGGCAGGTGCAGATGACACTTGGGCTGGGCAGGAGCTGGCTGTTAAACGTGGGACTGGCTCCTTACCAAGCTCCAGTCTGCCTAGTCCTGACAGCCCCCACAGGGCTGGCCACTGGGGGCGGACTGTTGGGCCAACTGGCCACTGAGGGGTGTAATCACTCCCTCTGACATATTTGGCACAAGCAATCCATTTGCTCCACGACAGATAGGCCTGTGTGAGCGTCTTGCTTAATCCTGTTAGGCCAGAAGATGGCAACATTGAGGTGGGAGATACACATTTGAAACGCTTATCACCACACATATCATATGAGAGACTAAAGAAAACAAGTAAGCATTTAAGAATCATTACAATTTCTTAAAAACCCAACCATGACATAATCCAATCCAATCCAAAACAATATTTCCACTTAAGGGTTCTCTATCATGTTGTATTAGATGTTATTGTGTTCACAAGGAGGACAAAAGAATAGGAACTACAATATAATATAAAATGTGACACAATAACAGGATATATGATCCACAAATTACCAAAATAAGTAAACATGACACTTAATGAGCTTTACAAATATAGTATAAAGCCTGTTGCTGGGCTATTACATTTAATTGCATTATATGTAACAGTGAGGGGACACACGCTGTGTATACTTGAAAACACTCGTACAAAAATGGTTGAAGATGCAGAATAGCGAAGACACTCCATTATTTTTCTGCCTTTACTCAAAAGACTTTACAATTAGGAATGCAAAATTGCAACAAAGGCACTGAAGAGGATGCCTACGGTGTATAGTGTGTGTGCGTGTGTATGTATGTGCACAAGTGCATGAGTGGAGCAGAGAGATAGATTAATGTTGAGGGGCATCAGCTTAGAGGATGTTTTGTTTCCCTACTGTGTGCCGAGTGCAGAGGGGAGTTAAGGGATTCCAATCTGGTCGTCGAGTCCTGTGGTGCGAAGAATGTTTGGAGTGTGCTTGGTGATAGCGGACTCCATTACGGGGCTGAGTCTCAGGGTAGTCTGCCATTGTGCCGGCAAGCGACAAGGTTAATCAGATCCCAGCTCCATTATGAATGCTTGCTATTTCTAAAGGGCTCTATGAATAGAATACTGTAAGCTCTCGTAAAAATGAATCTGGGCTCTGTGCTTTTACAGAACAAGGCCTGATAAAGAATAGTGTTGGTGAACATTTGAGGAGATTCCACATTCTCCAGAGCAAAACCAAATGAGTGTTTTATGGGGGCCTAGTTTTTTAATTATCTGAGATTAAGAAATTCTCTCTCCAGCTCTGCAGCAATGTTTCCCATGTCTGCTTTGTTAGCTGTAAAGAGCAGATTATCTTAATTTATTTTTTATTAAGTAAGTAATAAGTATTCAATTAATTTCATATTGTGAGTCAATGACATCTGTTTGCACAAACTGGCTAGTGTCTTATTGCTCTCTACTTATTAAACCAGGACACATGGCTAACATACGTTTTAGGCTTTCTTTGTTTTAGCTAATGACTAGATATTTATAGTCATGATTCATGAGTTTTCCTGTGCATTTGTGCCTATTTTGTCTTGTAGTAGCTCAATTAATAGCTCCATTGATAACCTGGTATAGCAGGGCTTTAGGATGAACCCAAACAGGGATTCATGTTTCTACTTTTAACCTTTCACACATAAACACACACACACACACACATGGCAGAGGTTTGGCAGTGTAATTGGATATAGTTGAGTTAGTTAGTTTAGTTGTGTTTCCAGGTTTGCTTTTCTCGGGCTGCTGTGAGCCAAACCC
The DNA here is from genome assembly GCA_036023655.1 of Nannoperca australis. Classification (NCBI taxonomy): domain Eukaryota; kingdom Metazoa; phylum Chordata; class Actinopteri; order Centrarchiformes; family Percichthyidae; genus Nannoperca; species Nannoperca australis. The sequence goes on from JAVQJD010015144.1 coordinate 113,563, forward strand.
AAGAAAACATCAGTAAAGGGAGGCACCTACTTGATGACACCACTGACATGCCTCTCCTCAAACGCTCAGCTGTAAATCTTTTAGATTAGGAGGCTGGTGAATGGTGCTGCTTGTCTGATGGTCCTGTAGATTTATGACAGTGTACCTCATGTCCTCTGTGCTAACCATCTGAGGATTCATGCCATTGATGATCGCCCTTGACTATGGCACAAATAAATTATACATCAGACTTTGTAATGTTCTATTGCTTAAACCTCTTTATTAATTTGTTTTGCCCATTTTTTCATGTTCACTTTTGTCATTTTCATTTAAGTGATAAAGCACTTTAAAATGCAATTTGAAGAGTGCACTATAAATAAAAGGGCATTGTGAAGGCTACAATTACATAATTTGCTTTTGGGATCGAATTTTTTTTTCCATGGATCACAATCCAACTCACAATGTACATGTCTGAGTAGAAAAGTGAATGAAGACGACAATAAAGACATGACTTTTGGGAATATTACAAACAGGAGATTCAGCAGTCTGCCATCAAGGCAACATACACTAACTGTGATTTATGGAGCAATAAACGTACGCCTAATAGGACAGTTCACATTTCACACAATTTGTAGAAAATCAAATTTCTTTGTGAAGGCACAGAAGCTAAAATTCAACTAAGCTTTGCAGAACAACAGAGCACTTATATGGGAGGAAATGTGTTAACAGGCTAGACAGTCCTATTCTCAGCAAAGAGGTATTTAAGTAGTGAAGATGAAGTGAGATGGAAAATCTCATTTCCATAACAGAACAGGGAAAACAGTCTGGCAGAAGGTGGTTTTTTTTCTGTTGAATTGTCAGAGCAATCATGGTCGAGCCACAACCAGGGCAGCACACTAACAGGAGTGGGGGTTGGGGTGGGTTGAGCCCTCTTTCGCAAAACACATACAAATGAACTTGAACAATCTCATGCTTGCACACACACACACGCGCACACACACATGCAGCAGTGGATACACATATATGCAGGGATGCACAAACAGTGCTTAGTCTCAGAAGAGCAGACAGTGAGCACATTATGCAAACAGAGGCTTTGTGTGCATGCCGCTGAATGTGCCTGTGTGTTGGAGAGAGAAATTAAACTGATTAAAAATCAGGAAAAAATCACAAACAGTTTGATGGATCTCCTAGGGGCTAATTAGTATCTTGCATCTTGCGCCAAGAACACACTGTTTAACAAATCTGAAAATGTAGGTGCATTCATGTTTTGTTTTTATAAATCTATTTTAAACATTGGACATGGATTTGAAATGCAAACCATTGCTGCATAGGGTCAAAAGAAATATTTCAATATATTTCAGCAGCATCACATTTTTTCCCCTCCACAAAATCAATTTCTTTGCCATACTGAAGCTGAATGTGTAATGCAAGGCTCCTGTGTTTCTTTGGGGTATGAGTTATAGGAGTTACAGTGGCACAGAGTGAAGTAGACAGCATGGACAAAGAGCAGGGGTCAGTCGGTCTGCAAAAATGAGATCAACTTTCATGTTGAAACTCAGGTAACTACAGAGTACATTTTGGTGCTTTGGGAGCAGGAAATGAACTATTGTTAGGGTTTCCATTGTGAGTTATGTAATAGAACGACTAGAGGAGCCTGCAGGAGCAAAATTAAAGTGACCCTCCTCACAAAACAGAATAAATATTTTATTCAAGCCAAAGAATACACTATCACAGAATGTTTTGTCCTTGAGCATAAGCTGAGCCCTTAATATATTAGTTCAAGGGAGAGAACAATAATCAGCGCACAAGCCAATTCTGCCCATCTTATAAAAGGGACATCTGAACAATTCCTGCTCTTCAATCTATCATTTATAAACTTTAGATTTTTAATGCAGCTGCTATCAGCACAGTCAGCCAGCCAATATGAATATATTCAACGACACACAGAGACAGCGAACAGAGGGAGATCTGTTTTATGTTTTGAGCACAGGCGGAATTCTACTTTAATATTTAAACCGTCTTTACTACAGTCTGGAGCTTTCAGTAAACTAGTCAGTGTGACTTGTCAATTCATCTTTGTACTCCTCATGTTAAAAGAGCAATGGAGCCCAGTTGGTTGAATGGCCATGACATGACAATCAATTGCACAGACAGATAAAGCGCAGATGAAAGAGATTATCATTTTCCATATGTAATGCATTTTAATTCTGCTTGAATTGTTGATCCAAAAATGGAATGCATGTATGATAGAATTTATAATATTCCTTTATTCTAGTTTTGCTGCAACAGATACAGTGTAGATTTTACTCCAGCTATAGCTTGAAAGATGGGTCTACAGCAGCAGGCACAAAAGAATAGAAGTATACTGTAAGTTTTAGAGCACTGTTAATTTTCTGGTGAAGTGGTGGAAGCCTTGGTTTATATTTCTAGAGAAAATCTTATGTTTGCAGTGAGTGATTTCATTGGCTGCCTCGGTCTTTGCTGGGAGCTGGTGTTGCTGTGTAAAGCTGTATGGCCAGCAGGGCACACAGTGAGCTTCGGAAAGAGCCACGAGCAATCCAGCCGGTCAAGGAAGCACACCTGTGCCTAATTAACCTTTGTGTGTCTGCGTCTGTGTGTGTGTGAGTGAGTATGAGTAGAGAGAAGGCTAAGGACCAAACCAGGGACATATGCCAGTGCACAAGGCCGCTGCTACAAAATGTGACTTAACCCCACATCAGTAATTAAAACAACAGAGTCAACCGAGGCGGAGGAACAGTGATTTAAACATCAGTGGCTTGGGCCTAATATTCCCCAAATCTACTACATTTATTTATAAATGATTACAGAAATCAAATGGCCAACTGAAGTGCTGGAGATGTTACAAGCAGTTTTATTGATTAGATGAAAAGGATAAATCTGCAGGTTCTGCTGGAAAAGAGGCAAAAAAGAGAAGACAGACACTGACAGGAGGTTTCCCACTATGAATAAAAACACTCATCCTGTGTGACCCAAATTTACCACCACACACCTCTCCTCAGTAAATGCCTTGTGCCACACCTAAATGGAAACTGTCCCCAGTGCACCCACAGATTGCCACCAGGAAATCAAAGAGAAGAACCAGTCTTAAAATATTAAAAACCCACAGTGCTAAAAAACAATCTAGCATATAATAATCTGCGCTTGACTGGAAATAAAAGACAGTGACAGTTAGACAGGAGTGCAGCATAAAAGTAAATTATTTCACATGCCCTCTGGCTTGTACATACTGTCTGTTTCACAGATATTCACCCAGCCCAGGCAGCCACAGGTCTGTGTGTCCTCGAGGCATGGCTCCAGTCTTCACGAATCACTACACAAGAAACAAAACAATCAGCCAACCTTTACATTTGCAACATATTAACAGCCATTTCATGACACACAAAATACTCCATTCCTAAGATACAGACCTGTGCAGCTCTTTGGCTGATTTTAAATCGTTGTTCCTCACACCCTCTAAACAAATAGTTATTATCAGTGTTGAATACATTTTAGCAAGGCAACACAAGGCTCCATTCAACAGAGACTAACCTTCTGAGCTCTACCTTCATTATGTACTAGGCACATTGTGTGAAACCATCTTTTTTAAAGGAAACTCAAACTCTGCATTTTGGATCCTGCAAAGTATTTCCTCTTACGGAGTGAGTGTCCTTCACAAAAAGCTTGAATCACATAAAGAAGAGGACTCCTTCGTCCTCACTTTGCCACTTGACCCTGTAGATCCTGGGTTGGTAGCCACATTAAAAAAACAAAACTATTATATAAATATTTTCTCATGTGCCAGTAGTTGAATTCAGTCATGTAGACAGTTTGTTGGACAGGAGTATGGATTATTCAGAGCAACATAGGCACTGTCTCTAGAAAGACCTGTTTCTATTCAATTTTTTAGATTACATTTTTCAATGCTGTAAGTACCACAAACCAAAATTCATTGATCTCCATTCAATTTAAAAACATACCAATGAATACACCCTTGTACTGGACACTACATGGATGCATATTCCGAGTCAATCCAACATACATCCTCCTGGTGCCATAGATATTTGCTAGCCCACCGAAGCCATGAATGAAAAGAGTCCCCCGACGAATCTTCTAATTACTATAGTGGTTTCAATAAAGCTTGCTAAAAAAGTGTCCAGCTGTTTTAGGACAATAAATGGCCTAATATCTTGACCTGGTTATTAAGATTTTTGTCCTCAGTAGGAACGGATAAGAGTTGGTTTTGATCTTTTTGTGGGATTTGTTGTTGTCTTAACCTTTACGTGTGAAAATGTGTTGGGTTTTTCTGATTTACAATTTGTGTGAACCAACCCTTTAAAGTGCCACACAATCATGTCACTTTCTGTTTGGTGACAAGTAAACTTTGTTCAAACACTCAAAGCAAATATCTCCACTGCTGCTACGTACCTGTACACTCTGAGCCCTGTCACAGCCTGTCACCACAAAAATCAAGCAAAGAACTCTCTTGTCAGCCCAAATCACTTTCTATGATGCTCCCTCATGTTCAGCGTCTCTCTCTCGGTTGCATGTTTCCATACAAACTGCTGTGCACAGCTAGATACAGTGCAATCTGTGTGGTTTGCTTAGGCTATGTGGACACTGTCAAGGGCGATGTGTTGAATCAAACTGACAATTCAGACATTCAAAAAATATTCCAAGATTGTGTGGATAAAGGACAGATCATCTTCAATTGTAGTTGGTGTAGGTGTTGATAAAGCACTATAACCAGGCAAGAGGAATAGTTGTATAAACTCATATCTGTATGCCCTCCAATGTTTTCCCGTGTCGCTTTTTGAAGAGCACGCAAATCTTCTCAACACCACAAGACATTTCAAATAAATTCTTCATTGGCCTGTCAAAAGGCTTTTCCTCTCCCTTCAACACCAGCAAGAGACTACCGTGATCTGCTATGAAATGGCCTCATTGTGCAGGGCATCAAGGATTTCTACGGCTCCATCTCTGGGTGTGCTCTGAACTGTGAATTTCAGATTCAGACAGCCCAAGGCCCATGGCCATGAGCCGCTAGCGCTGCTGAAGCACTCTGTTGCTTCACACATCTGAAATTGGCTGACATGTTTAAGTTTGCCGTACCTTTGCTCAATCTTTGTGTGATTGCTCTCAGAAAACCACGCAAAGCCAAGTGACTCAAGACCTACATGTGTCAGGGCAATGAAGTTCTCCCATCTCTAATTTTAGTCTGCATTTCCAGAACTGCCATATACGCACATTTTGATGAGATTTATGGTACATACAGAATGGCTTTTAGACACATCAGCATGTAACATGGTAATCTTAGCAAGGATATTTGACAGATAGTTTTCCATTCGGTCTCAGTATCCCATGGTGCTGTAATCCCTTAATATCTTACCAATAACTATTAAGGATTTAATGTCACTCGCACTCTGTCAGGGTTTGACTTGATTCTCTTTCAGTTTTCCTGACCTCAGGACACAGCTGAGACTGACTGAGCCCATAAAATCTTTAAAGTTTCCACTCACAGGTCACAGAATCAACTGTGCAGAGGTGGGATGTTCAGAGGCTGTATAACAGGAAGTCAAGGTGACCATTTCGTTCTGAGTCAGTATATCCATGTCAAGTTAACCTCCTCTGACTTGCCTCTGGGGAACATGAGAATAAGACATGAGGTAATTTTTAACTGCCACAAAATAAATACAATTGACATGACCGTAATATCATCTCTGAAATAAAGAGTTTGCCAATTCCCTTTTTTGTTAGAGTTGCTACTGAATGAAGCTTTGTCATCCAAACTGTTTGCATTCGAGCTCAGTCTAAAGCCAGTGGCAGTGTGAAAAAATGTAGATCACACGAGCTGAGATGGATGGAAAAAAAATACTCCGCATTTTAAGTCTCCTCAAAAATCCCCCAGTTAATTTTTCATGGCCGTACCTTTTAAGAGACATGTCAGTTTGATTTAATGTTCAGCTGACAGTTATTGGTTTTTGGTGTTTACCTCTTATCACTTCAGAAAACTGGGGAGGCCAATTTACACTCTGCACATAAAGCGGCATCAAAAATTAAGATCTTGACGCCCTGGAAACATTATAAAAGCTTTCTATAATGCCGCTCTGTGTGTAATTGGTTATGCTCTTTGCGTGTGTGTGTGTGTTGGGAGGACAGCAGGAGTTTTTTTCTCTATTTTGTGTTTAGACTGACAAAGCCCCACATACCGTAGAGCCATTTCCAATACTCCTCTTTTTCGTCCTACTGCCTCATCTGCAGCTTCATTCACTCACACACTGGACCGTTTGCATCTGACTGATGGAAGTGACTAGACTGGATATTGTTGTTTTTTAACTCCCATTACTGATGCCCAGAGCTTGCCTTTGTCAAGTTAGAACTTTACATAATAAACAACCAACTTGCAATGAGATGTTCATTGACACATATGCTGGCGCATTTCATAAAGCAAATCTTTAAAAGGGGGCTTACAGTGAAGAAATTGTCTCAAGTGGTTCAAAGGATTTGAAGTGGGAGAAGAGAGGATTGATGTTTGCGCTGCAAGCCCCTGAGTAGAACTGGCCCAAGGTCTAATCAGAGACCAACAACACACCCCTCCCAGCCCCCCTCCTCCCCCACCCTCCACAGCCATAGGATTTTCTCTCACTATTCAGGGGCTGATAGATGAGCCTCTCTTTGTATTTCAGCCATGCACTTTCTTAAATCTGAAAAGCCAATTCATCTTGGGCAAACGCAAGAGGGGGTGGGAGTAAAAGAAAAACTTCAAAACTCATTTTTTTTGTTCTTGCCAGCGCTCAAGTGTCATTCAAAAGCTCTCTAAGCACTTTAATTCTCCTTCATTAATTGTCTCAGTGCTTCGCCCACGTCACGTGGCTTGACTACAACCAAAACTGAGGAAATCGTATTTCGGCTATTCCCCTCTGTCTTGTGGTTTTCCATGTTGCTAAGTTCACATTAGATAAGGAACAGTGTGTGAAGAAGTGTGTTTCATCGAAGGAAAGATGTGACACAAAAGGGAGAAAATGTGTTTATGTTTCCTGACGAACTGAATTAATCTTTGCTTTTCAGGTACAGTGCTTTTCAGACATTCAGGCACAGTAGTTTATCTACGCTTGCTGTCAAATAGAATTCAAGCATTTAGCGGGCCAGACAAATAACCAGTGTAATAAATCATCCCTTTTTGTGTATTAGGACATCAGAGAGGCTGCTGTGTGGACAGGCTGTTTGAAGTTTAGGCACTTTCATTACACACATGTCAACAACATGTATAAAGTTTAATGGTCCTGTAGTAAACTTGGGGGCACATTTTTTACACTTCCAGTGGCAAAATGAAAGCCTATTTTTCTGAGGAGATTATTTTTCAGCCAGCAATACAATATACACCCCAGTATTATTTTTAAATCCCACAGTGTCTCACTGTGCCCATGTGTTGAGAGAGAAATTGTGTCATGTTTAATTAGTAAATTCTCACAGTGAATGTGGACACCTTGTTGACACATCCATTCCACATGAGCTATTGCTGATTCCTTTGAATGCAATTTACATAATTATACCTCACTCAGTCTTGTGAAGCACGTGCCTCAAACACCATGTTGCTCGCAGCAAAACAGCATGAAGAGAAACAGCCATATTAACGCTTGTGGCAAGAAAACACTAAATGTTGAAGCCGCCTTCTCCATCTGCATTGTATGAGACACGGTGGTCTCGCTGCATTAAAGATATGACCCCCAACCCCCCATATATGCAAACACACACACACACACACACACACACACACACACACACACACAACACTGCCTCCTCTTAAATCATCCACACAAAGAGAGAATATCTCAATGCCTGAGAAAGATGACCTACATTTCTACAATGCTTTGCACTTACTATACATATTTAAGTTGATCTGCCTTCAATATGCAAAACCCACTGTGTACCACCTCATTCCAAAACATAAATTCTCATTTACATGCACAGTATTGCAAAACGAGACTCACCACCAGTGAGTCTATAAGCTCAATGGTAACATTCAAAGTCAAACAACACCCATGTTCCCCAAAGAACAATGAAGCATGACAGTCTGAATTGCCAGAACGTACTGTCGGAGGACTCCTCTAAAGCTCCCATCATTGAATTTCCCACTGAATCTTGTCTTGCTCATCTAATAACTTTGTTTATGTCTGCTATTGGACATGTCTGGAGAGACACCTTGAACACTGGGATACAGCTCTCAGTCCAAACATAAAGAGAGAAATGAAATATTCACCCACCTGATTGTCTCCAAACTCCAGGAGAAGAATCAATAAAACATAACACTGGCTTCTTTCTGAGTTTAAGGCTTCCGATGGGGTTTAAAACCCCCATGTGACCTCGGATGCTTTACTCTCGCATATGAAAACACCAGAGTTTTATTTTGATGTTTGAATTAATCAGCGGAGAGCATCTTCAGAACAAAAAGATCTGATGTTGCCTGTGGGATCTGCGGCCATCTGAGATTTCCCAGCCTGCATTTAAAAGCATGTTTTGAAGAATGCATTTCAACAGCCCATAATAAGCTTAGACGATCCATAGTGCCTCTCATATCTGGTCTACAAAACTCAGCCAATCTTTTTTTCCTCGTATAATGTCGTATAATGTCCTGATCTATCCCCTTGGTGAGTCAAATTTACTCCAAAGACTTCTGTTAAAAATAACCTTAACTGCATAGTATTTTTAAACACAACTTTCATGTGAAGGTTAAACCCATGTGAAGTGTGTCAGTCTTGGCAATACAATGGGGCAATTATGCGGACCAGGTCAACATATGTAGATACCAATCAAAGACAAAGGACTCTGCTGAATAGGAGGGGACTGTGACCCAATTACCATGTTATCTCTGAGGTAAAAGAAATCCTTTCAGCCCCAACAACACTCTGTCAGAGGTAATATCCAACTACCAACCCAACAAAGGCTCACTGATCAACATGATGTAGGCCCATCTTGTGTGTTTAATCCATACAAAATTAAGTGTAAAAACAACATGTAGCCAGAAATACTCATAACTCATAACCCCTGTAAAACCACAACTTGTCATGTTTACAAGTAGATTGTTGTGTCAATAAAACAAAAGAGATATAACGTGTTAATTATTTAGCTTTGAAAGTGCTGACCAGAGCAAGGTCAGCTGTTTCCTATAGTTTACAATATTTTTGCTAAGCTAAGCTAAGCAGCTTCTAGTGGTAGCTTCCTATTAGCGTATGGATATGAGAGTGGTATCAATCTTCTCATCTAACTCTTGGCATGACAGAAAAAATATGTATTTGCCAAAATGTCAAACTATTCCTTTAACAATATCTCCTAAGCGGAGAGTACACTTGATTTATTGTAACATAACAATTTAGTACACATTTTGCATAGCTAGAAGTAAGAAGCTAATAGCCTTTTCTGATGTGTCAGAAAGCCCACTTAAACTAAAATGTAATATTTGAATGTCAAGTTAAACATGGGCAGAATAACTGACATGAAACACAAAGAGTTGGAGAGAAAGAGAGAGAGAGAGGGGGAGAGAGAGAGAGAGAGGAGACTCTGGCATCTCAAAGACATGGAATATTGAGTTCTTTAAGGCAAGTGATCTCACAGTAGAGCAATATTCAGCTGAGCTGAGCTCCACCACAGTATAATTTACCACTGATTTCTAATCTTTGTAAAAGAATGTGAAGCTAAGTGCCTTCCACAAATGCAGAATATCGTGGCATTTCTTCAGGCACATTATGGACCAGAGTGATTAGAGAACTTAAAATGCAAAGGCATCCCTTGAAACTGAATGCATTTACAATCCCATTAAATATGGAATTGTGTCTGTGGGCCAACAGTAAATTTGAAATATCTTTCCCTGCAACAGTTTTTTTTCTCATACATTTTCCGTTTGTTGCATGCTTCCATCACTCTCTTGCTGAATCTGTTTGAGGCTGTGAATAATTTGCCAGTAACTTTCATGGAAATAGCTATACTGGACACAATTATATAATATTAATCATAAAAAAAATGCTATCAGGATTTTCCATCAGCATCATTCAGACATTTTTATGACTGATGATTCTGATAGTTGGTTGAATTCATTTTGAATAAAAAACAATTATGTAAATTGCAACAAAGTTATAAAATAAAAAATTAATATAAAATGTAGCTTAAATTCAGAGCCTGCATTATAAAGTCTTCCTGTAGAAGTGACCTTGAGCAAATGTATCAGACGGTTTTGTTTTCAAGAATCAAATTCTGCTCTCTGTGTTATTATCATTTTGAACTGCAGAGCAGTGCTTATCTGAAACTCTGACATTCACGCAGCTTGAATCTCTGACAGGTCATAATGAGCAGGAAAATCTATCACTGCCAAAACATTCAATATATTTTTCGAAATTAAATGTAATATGTAAATTAGGTGACAACAAACAGTGGAATGTGCACGCCAGGATGCATACAACCATCTGCTAAATAACCTTTATCAACCACAAACAACCATTTACTCCTCATAAATTCACCAAAACTCCTCCTCGTCCCAGTTCAAACTAATGCTGTATTGTAGTATAATAATCCATCTACCACCACAGCCATTTGACCTGGTTTAGTGTAATTCAAAGAGAATCGCCCACACTGAGTCTAAGATCACCTCAGTACAAATAGTACAGCCTAAGTAACACGTGGCTCTTAATTGAGCTGAAAGAAGAAACTGTTTAATGAACCCTCCTCAATGGTTTTCATGTATTTCTTTGCTGCGTTAAAAGTATATTATACTTTTTTGCCACTTCAGCACTGAATGATTCCACCAGTTGTACAAATGTGCCTTGGCATGACATGACCTTGTAGAACATTATCACAACAGCATTGTCTGTCTTTTCACTTTTTGATGAAGATAATAGTAAGCTAGCTTTCTGCAATTTGAACTCCACCAGTCAATGTTAGATTCACTTCAACCATGATAGGAGAGTTGAATTTAGATTGTTTTGTTTTTGGCGACTTGGGACATGCAGTGCAACAAGCTGCAAACTCAACACTGACATATTATCACGTTACAAAGTGTATGTGGCTAATGTGTTAGCAAACACTTGCCAACTTTCACATCCAGCAGATCTGGAGTGGCTTTGACCTTCAATTGGAGGTGTGTTTCTGTCCACCTGAAGTCCAATTTTCCAGTTTTTGGTCAACTCCTGCGGGAAATATCTGGCTCTTTAGCCGCTAAATGCTCCACTGTGTTTACCAGCTAGTTGCTAAATGTGTCTGCCTATTGTTTGGTGTTTTTTTTGCTTTAAAGAGCTGCTTGCTGCTGTTGGAAATGACACTGAAAGAGTAAAATGCAAAAACGCTACATAAAGCTGGAACTGGAGAGTCAGTTGATGATTCTCTGTGGGTTTATCACTGCCAACAACACCTTTTCAATTGCACATGGTCATTTGATCTTCTTTTACTATGAACATACTGATTAGTGCTGCTTTTATTGTAACCAGCGTCTCACAAAATCCCCCTGAGTGTGCCGTTAACTCTATCATTTTTCTCAATTTCATTCTCAGCGGAGCACCTCCAAATTTACTCTCTTAATGACAGCACAAGTTAAAGAAAACATCCACATGGACCCAGGTGTGAATTAGGATCTCCACATAAACACAGTAAAGAAAGTGACTGAATTCTTTTTATATTTTTATTTGAGACTACTGAAAAATACACTGGATGCTTAAAAATATACTTACTTTTATTCAGCACTGGAAGAAATTAGTTTGAGGAAAAGACAGAAACATGTAACGTTTTATTGCTTAAGCATACTCAAATATGAAGTTGCTGAACTCCACCTTGTAGGAATCTTCCCATTCCTTATCAACACTGCACACTATATGCATATTGTACCCCATTGATAATGCAAGTGCGAATGACAGATTTTAAAGTCAGGAAACATGTTTAGGTCCTGGGTTTAATGCCATTTTCATATTTCTATTTGGGTGGATCATTTTCACAAACTACGTTTTAATATTGTGCTTCGAGAAATGTTGGCAGCCTTGGTGTAAATCTAATTAGATGAAAAGAAGAATCCATTTTTGCCTGTATTTAGAGCACTTTGAATATATTATCTCACTTCAAAACATTATCTTAACACCGTTTATTCTCCAATGTGATAACCTTTGCTTTAAGAAACAAATACAATCTGTCACAGTGGTTCTCTCCATTAGTTGGAAAGCTTATATGCCCACCTACCTTTGTTGTTTACTGCAGCCTTTTCCCTTTCAATGTGTCTCTGTGGGCTTTTCACAGTGTTTCAGATCATTATTGTTAGTGTTATCGTTATTGTTGCAGATTATTGTTAGTGCTTTAACAACTGCAGGCTGTGGACTCTATTGTTGATTAATGAATCATTCTGAACAAAACACACACAAACTGTCATCTGCCTCCACGCCCCATTAGGATATACAGTAGATGGAGAAGTTAAAAGTAAATAGTCAGAGATAAATGGTGAGCAGAGGCCTCAAAACCAGTGACTTCTATCCAGATGCTGGGTAGTCATACTCCAGGTTTATTACTAATCCTATGTAGTCTCCGCAGCAGCAGAACAAAGAAGTGCAAAGTAACATAACTATACTGGAGAAATAAATTCCCTTTATCAAATGTTATGAGCTCAACCTTCTAGAAGGAAGGAGTGGGCATGCTCACACGTTTGATGGAAGCTAAATCAGGTCCTCGATAAAGATTTCTTTTAAATATGACTTCTTGTATTTAAATTACACTCACAATGCAGCTATCACGTTTAAACATTTAGGAAAATTAGCTTAACAAGGGTAGACATATACCCATGCCAACACCATTTAAATACACCAAAACAAGAGCATAGGTTGTAATCCAATAGTCCAATGTGGTTGCTGGACCGACTTTAGCACTTAAGAACATGTATAGAGTTCACTACTTGGCCAAAAGTATTTGAATACCTGAACAAAGCCTGTGAACAGCCCGGCATTACATCCCTGAGTGAGTGTAGAACATATAATTCCAAAACCATGTGCACTGATATTCTGCTATAACACCCTCTGCCCCACTGGGAAGAATTTCCGCAGGATTTTTGGAACCTGGCTGCAGGGATTTGATCCTATCCAGCCACAAGAGCATTAGTGAGGTTATTAACTGATGTTGGGTGATAAGATCGGGATAGCAGTCATCATCCAATTCAACCCGGAGGGGTCGAATGGTGCTGAGGTCTGTTATTCAACACCAAACTTGAAAAACATGTTGAAAAACATTTCTTTATGGATTTTACTTTGTGCACAGGGGGCACTGTCACGTTGAAACAGGAAATCCCAGCCAGAATGTTAGAAACACACCATTGTCTTAAATATCATTGTATGCTATAGCATTTAGATTTCCCTCTACTGGAACTAAAGAGTTTATAGCTGAAAAAAAACGAAAACAAATAAAAGTGCACACAAGAACTGTACACGGACAGGGCTGTCCACATACTTTTTTGCCAAAAAGTGTAGTTCCTGTTAAATTCTACATGTAAAATGCAAAAGTAAATGGCTCATCCTTATCATAGTTTACTGAATATGAGTTGAATCTAATGTGATTTGAAATGAATAACAAGTGGAAGTTGTGTTTTCAGAGTGGGGGGTTGCAGTCAAAACCCAGGAGACAAACATGTAGAGGCACCAGGGAGACTTCATTTGTTGTGAGATGGTACAATATACTGATCTTGGCGTTTTGAAACATAACAGATAACCAGAAGGAGAATAAATCAGGTATTGCTCTATCAAATGATCGATCTAGCATCACTTCTCCCTCAGAAGGGCTTTGGATGCTTTCAGCGAGTCTCCAGATAATTAAGCTGTTCACCCTGAACAACACCTTGCACAGCTCACCAAAAAAAACACAAAAAAAAACTATTGCACTGGCCGTGTGAGTGCGTGCACACATCCGTAGCCTGCACACCTACTCGCACTCAGGCAACACACGCAATAAACTCAACACCAAAAGGAGAAGAAATAGGCTCTTGCTAAATAAAACCATCACTCGGTAATGACTGTAATAAGACGATAAACAGAGCAGGAACTATATCTCCAAGCAGTGCCGTATCTGTCTGCCTCTTTTTTTTCCTTCTTCCTATTTTTCAACTTCCTTCAGTGTACACTCTCAAAACAGGCTTAGAGCTTCTTCTTCTTTTTTTTCATAGGGGGTATTTTTAATTCTAAAGCGAGGGATTGGTCACACTTCGTCTCATTAGCATGAGGAGCCGTATAAACCCCGCCACTGCAGAATTTTGAGCGGTGTTGACGGCGAGGCAACAAGCGCATCTGACTGGCTGCGCGCAAGGAGCAAGTAACTTTCTCCTCCAGCACAGTTCACTTCAGAAACGCGGGAGCTGTATGGGGAGCTCACTCCGGGGGTGAACTGCTCTCATCTGTTCAGCACACAATGAGGCTGCTTACCGAGGGAAACATTACTCCGAAGATGATACGGGGCAAATGTGTAACTTATTGGCACCGGTGGATTTTTATATTCTCAGTCCATCAGCTGTTATTTGCCTCATTTGCCCAGTCCGAGGGAAACACTATTCGATACCATACCAACGAGGAGGACCCACCAGGTACAGTCATCGGAAACCTCGCCAAGGACATGTCCTTGAGTCTGTCTCATTCCTCCAAGACCAATTTCAGGATGATGAAACAATTCAACGATTCATTCATCAGGGTGAGAGAAAGCGACGGGGAACTCACTGTCGGGGAACGAATTGACAGGGAAAGAATCTGCAGACACACTCTACAGTGTCTCATTACTTTTGACGTGGTGAATTTCTCCAAAGATCGCTACAAATTGATTCACGTCGAGGTGGAAATAAAGGACATCAATGACAACTCTCCGGAGTTTCCAAACAAAGAATCTATAGTGGAGATCTCCGAGAACGCAGCAGCGGGGTCCCGTGTCCCTTTAGACCCGGCCGTGGACGCTGATGTCGGGTCAAACTACATCCAAAGCTACCAAATATCTGTCAACAGTCATTTTACCATTGATGTGCTCCTGAGAGCGGATGGGGTTAAATATGCGGAATTGGTGCTAATGAAAGAGCTAGACAGGGAGACTCAGTCATCATACACCGTGGAGCTGGTCGCCACCGACGGAGGGAACCCTTACAGATCAGGGTCAACAAAGATAACTATCAAAGTGACTGACTTTAATGACAATAGTCCCGTTTTTGACCAGAACAGTTTCTCGGTCAGTTTGCCAGAGGACGCGCCGGCCGGCACTGTTATACTGGACTTAAACGCAGTTGATGCCGATGAGGGTTTAAACGGAGAGGTCGTCTACGGGTTCGGGAAACAGGTTTCTCACGAGATCCGAGAACTTTTCCAAGTGGATAGTAAATCGGGTCGACTGACGCTCAGGAGCCCTGTGGATTTTGAGGACAAAAGCACCTACGAGCTAGACGTGCAGGGGACCGATCTGGGACCCAACCCGACCTCATCCGTGTGCAAAATCATAATTCACGTCAAAGACGTTAATGACAATGCCCCAGAAATCAGCATCACCCCGATGACCTCCATCACGACAGGCACCGCATACATCAGCGAGGCGGCCGACAAGGACAGTCTGGTGGCGCTGATCAGCACCTTGGACAGAGACTCGGGTGTTAACAGCCAGGTTCACTGCACATTATACGGCCACGACCATTTCAAACTCCGGCAGGCTTACGAGGACAGCTACATGATAGTTACAGCGGCAGTCCTAGACAGGGAGAGGATTAGTGAGTATAACTTGACGGTCATGGCTGAGGATTTTGGGTCACCTCCGCTGAGAAAAATCATCCAGTACACCATTAGACTCAGCGACGAGAATGACAACGCCCCTCACTTTACCAAAGCTGTCTATGAAGTTTTAGTGGTGGAAAACAACGCCCCGGGCGCTTACATCACCACAGTTGAGGCCAGTGACGCAGATCTGGGCAATAATGGCAAGATCACCTACAGACTGGTGGACAGTGTCATCATGGGGTCCCCCGTGAACACCTTTGTGTCTCTCAATTCAGTGTCTGGCTCTATATATGCCCTGAGGAGTTTTAATTACGAAGTAATGAAACAGCTAGACATACACATCCAAGCAAGTGATGGGGGGTCACCACAGCTGCAGAGCACAGCTGTCATCAGACTAAAAATAGTTGATCAGAATGACAACCAGCCATCTATCATACAGCCACCCCTTTACAAAGGATCTGCTGAGGTTTTCCTGCCCAAAGATGCACCTGCAGGTTACGTGGTAACCCAGATAAAGGCCACAGATGCTGATGAAGGCATAAATGCACAGCTGTCCTATAAAATCACAGAGGGGGGACACCTGGGTTTCTCCATCAACAAAGACACAGGGAAGGTGCACGTGAGCCGGCAACTGACGTATGATCTCGCAGACAATGTCAAAGTCACAGTGACGGTCAGTGACAATGGATCCCCTGCGCTTACCTCCACCGCCATGATACACTTCAGCTTCATAGAAGGAACTCTACCCAGTATGCCTTCCTTGGCTCAAAATGGCAGTGAGGAGCTCTTTGAATGGGACATGTCCATAGCCATAATCATTGTCCTGGCAGGGAGCTGCTCTCTCCTCCTGCTGGCTATCATTCTCATCACAACCATTTGCAGCCGCAGGAAAAAAGAGACCAGGGAGGGGGAGTATGATGAAAAAGAAGACGTAGCAAATGTGGAGAAAGTGGAAAGCGGTCATATTGATTCATTGATTGCCAACCACAAAGGCAAAGTGTTTGATGTCCATCCATTTCCAGAGAAACCTCCATTGGCCAGCAGCAACACAGCAGAGACAGACTGTGAAGATGGCAGGCAGACAGCAGGCATCTTTGAGTCAAACAGCAGAGTGATGGAGGGTAAACTAAAGGTGAGTGATTATTTTTCAGAGATATTTAAAGTTTGTTTCACACTAACTTCTTTTGCTTATTGATTCAAGATTTGTGTTGAATGTGTTTGCACCTCTGCAGGGTTATTCCACACTACCGGGATATGGGAAAGAAACAGTCAGACCAATAACAATATGGAAGGGTAATTCATTCACAACAATCTCAGCAAGAGACCCCCACATCAGTGGCAAGGACAGCGGAAAAGGGGACAGTGACTTCAATGACAGTGATTCTGATATAAGTGGAGATGTGCACAAAAAAGAGTCACCACCAACAAACAGTGAGTGTCACAAAAAAAACATAATTAATAATAATAATAATAATAATAAAATAGATATTAAAAATGAGGCAAATGAGAGGATATAAAGGTGAAAGCCATGCATTGATGTGACATGCATTCCTCTTCTTATAGTGCGGTTTCTATTTTTATCTAAACCATGTACTATCCAGATTACAATGATACATGTTCTCATGCACTGGACACATTATGATTGATGATACCTGGGATCACTGGGGTCTTTCAGCATCAAACATCCGCAACCAGGTGAACCAGCAAATGTATTAATGACAGCACTGCTGTTTTCCACAGGTCTCTGGGCATGTACAAGCGAGTGCAAAGTGTTGGGACACTCGGACCGATGCTGGAGCCCTTCAGCTACAAGGCCCAACACGAGCATGGCCTGTGGACCGCATCTGTCAACTTTCTCCAAGACAGCTTCACTTCCCCGGGACACCAGAAGGGAAAACTACTACCCAGCTCACATACCCAAAACCAACGGTCTGCAAAGCGTGTATGAGAAAGTTCAACACCAGGAATTTGATTACATTCTTGTTGGTCCACCGACACCGGCCAGAATACAGGAAGCGGATGAGATATCCATCCCAGAGTACACAAACTCTTAAAGATCAAAAAGTCATCAAAAGGGATTTTGTCTTTATACTGTATAGTGCTTTTATCTTACTTGACTCTATGTTGGATTGTTGCAGTGTTTTGTAGTATGTCATGTGTCTTTTGGCTCATATAAGACTGTTCATTGTATCATGTGTAATATGCAAGATTTTGTACATTAATAATATATTTTTCATAATGATTCAATGTAAAGAATTTTATTATCAATTTTCAAGAGCATGTGTTACTATTTAAGGGGCATGACCTATGGACATTTAGGCTGAAAGGGGCCTTTCTGCTGTGGAAAACAATCAATATGAAAGATTACCATGTTTGTGGTAGATTTTGTCACACTGTTGCACAAATAAACAGTTAAAAGCAAAATTGTTTCGCTGTTTAACGACAGTTTAAACATGGAGCTATCTGGGCTTACAGGACTCAAATGTAATCTTATAGGAAGATTAAAAACTATTGTCCCGAGGGAATATTCATAAAGCTCACAGAATAACCTAAATTAGCCGGCTGAATGCATTTCATTTGGCTTAATGGCTTATAAACTGCAATAAATAAAATGTGGTCCTCCACTGATCAGAGCTAAATTGATAGCAAAATGTCATCTTCTTTTAATACTACACAATGTAGTTACTCTGCTGCCTTAATTTGCATACAAATACTGCATTGCTGATCAAATGCTCGTACAATTACATATTTCTTCGAAGGTCAAAGAATCCCCTCACCTTTTCTGATTGCCTCCCAGCTTACCAATTATCCCCAAAATGTGATTCAATCTGTTTCCAAGCAACAGCAGCACTGCACATTTGAATCTCTTTTCTTACTATGTTTCCTCTTATGTTTCTTCTTCTTAAGTTATGATAAGGGCGAAGTAACCTTGACCACAAAACTATCATTCTCCCATTGTCAAATCAGAAAATTTGTAATTAAGCTAAGGTCATGTCTGTGTGTGCCTGTGATTGAGTCTGGTAATGCGTAGTATAGTCAGTGCCGTCTTGCATATTGCAGGAATATAAAGACAGAGGAACACTCACTTCTGCATGCACGTTTGACTACAGGTAGTGCAATCTGTTTAATCTCACTGTAACAGGCAGAGAACTAGAGGAAATCTGCAAAATTCTAATAAATTCATTTCAAAATTGACTTCAACTATAAGTGGAGGGTGATTAAATTAAAGGCATAAAATATTATATGAAAGCTTATATGTAAATACTTACATGTTTTACAATGCTAACAGAAAGGTCAGTTAACAACCTTTCTACCAACCATTACATCACTGCCTGTAACACATGGCACCAGCCAATCTGCTAGACTGCAGGCAACTGCTCCAAAAATCTTCTTTTATGTTTGGTACCACAGGATGGCCACCTTGCTTTAGGCAATCTGGACCTACAGGCAACATTCAGACGAAGAATTTAGCTCAAAGAATTTATATCAATTGCACGTCATTCACACTCAAACGTCAGAAAGCCTCCTGCTGGATAACCTGATCCTCCAAAGAGAAGCAACAGTATTAGTGGAGGAATTAAAGAGGACATCATGAGAAAGACTGTGGAAAAATTCCAAAATACCACTCATGGATCAGGCTGTTTTGAACACTGCACGCCTCCGGTAAGACAGGCTTAAAACGTTTTTGATTAGAAATATAATTGACATCCATGACATGTAAAGAAAACTCTTGCAAAGTCATAAGGTTTCCAGGAATGTTAACACTTGTTCTGGTTGTTGTTGTTGAGTGTGCGCCATTTATTACTTTGCATCCTCTGAACTGTGTGAAGGAACAAAGCACACCGACCTCTGCTGCAGTCAGTCGCCTCCTGAGATTTGGAGCTGTGGCTCTTATTGTTGGTGCAGTCGTAATGTTGTGCGCATCAATGGCTGCTCTCTACCTGTGGAAAGTCAGCGATAAAAATGTAAGTGTCATCTGAGGATTATGCTGTAGTTATTACAGTGCCCCTCCAACAACAGATATCTCAAGTGAATGCAAGGAGGATGCTCTTGGTGGAAAATGGATCTGAAGTAGATTATAAAATCATCATGAAACTTTATATTATAGGCATAATTGTATTTTCTTGAGACTGTCACTAGACATCTTTGTTAATAACAGAGATGCCCTATCAATAATCATATTCATTATCACAGTTCAGACTGTGAAATTGCATCATTAATTCTGTCCACAATGCATACAAACCGCATAAATTGCTCCTCCTACTCTACTCCATCTTATATCAAAGAGTGTAATGTTTATTTGTATCATATTGAGCTCACCTGTAGGGAAAATATTCCCATCAAGGTCTGCAAAATCATTTCCTGTGGTGCTCTGCTCAATTTTCAATGTGCTTAAACTACACAGGATTTATGTAGGAGAAGCTACACCAACAATTACTGCGCAGGGGAAAAGCATGAGCAATAGGAAGCTTGTTTTTCTGCACCTCACTTCTATTGTTTGTTACAGCGTGATTTACATAACTTCACTAATCAGTCATTTTAACATTCCACTCTTAATGCTGCCAGGTTTATAATGTTCGTTACAGTATGAACATCAATGGGGAGGTGAGGGAGGGCTCCGTGGAAATTGATTCTGACAACAACCTGGAGCGATTTAAAACTGGGAGTGGAGCTGAGGAAGCCGTGGAGATTCATGACTTTCAAATTGTGAGTGAGTTTGTCCTTGTTCTCTCTTGCTGGGTAAGTTCAACTGAGACTTTCTATGTGCTTAGCAAAGTAGCAAAGCTGTGAGTGTAAACATGGCATCTCTGTGATTTGGTGCAGGGAATAACTGGAATCTGCTTCTTTGGAGGAGACAAGTGTTATATAAAATCCCAAATCAAAGCCAACCTTCCACACATGGGAGCTTACAACAAAGAGTCACTGATGTTTGACCTGGTATGTGCACACTACTTGATACAGAACGATGCAAATTGGTTAAAGAATAAAGAAATTACAGAGGATCTTCTGCTTGCTTTTAACACTGTCATTTATTTTTCCAACTTAGTAATTCAATTGACATTATCTTTTCTATTCTTGCCAGACAGATGAAATCATGCCAGTGAGGTTTGATGAGGAGTTTGTCATATGGGTTGCTGCAGAGCAGCCGCTGAAGGACACAAGCTTTCTGAGCAACAAGATTCTGGGTCTTTGCGGAGAACGTCCAATTTTCTGGCTCCAGCCTATCTATCCTAAAGGTTGCCCTTTTCTCTTCTTTGTAGCTATTAGGTATTCATTCACTCCATCACATACAGTCTATCACAGAGCATGGTCTATTCCGTTTGAATTATTGTACATTATTTCATTGTTTATTCAGATCTTGGTTGCCCTGCTTATCTGCTGACACACTTGTAAAATTTCAAGAGAACATCTTGAACATACACTACATTTAGAGTCTTACACCAAAAAAGGCTCCGGTGTTGCATAAAAAAAGAATGATCTTGAAATATGCAGGACTGCTTGAAATCACTGCTGTTAATTGAATTATTCAGGACATCTGAGGCTGCCCTAGCTATGTGGGATTGAGCTCTGAGGACATGTATGGCGTCTTGTGGATGTTGACCCAATACTCTTGCCTCTCGTGGCTGCTGTAACAGATGGGGAGAGGAGAAAGAGAGACACACAACGAGCCAAGCAGCAGTTTAACATGGAGGAGTTTGAGGCAGCTGCTGAGGAGAGGGACCCGGTGAGTCACACAGAGGATGACACCTCCAGAGTCACGGAGGAAGAGGAGGGGGCACAGTCTACTGCGGGGTCAGCGTACAATCCCGAAAACCCATATCATGTGAGTACCAACTTCTTCAACACTGTTTATGATAAACAAGGCTCCAGAGCTGGTGAATCTTTGATAAACTATCAAGAGGCATAAAATGAGCCCTGAAGCAACCCTTAAAGTAACATTATGAATTAAAGCTTCTCTGTTTTGTCAACACTTTTACAGATGACTTCATAACACGATTCCTTAAGACGGCAACCTTTTTAAAAATGTAGTCTCAGAAATAGAAGTACAATGAGTGGAAATGTGTTAACTTGGATTAAGTCCTTCTGTCAGCTGTGGGTATATACCGCTGCTCCTGAGTGGGTGTCATATTAGCGGCTATAATTACAGGGCAGTGGGGTAACAGCTGCCATTCCAAGTTGATGAACTTACGAACTGAAGTGAAAATTCCCATTGGTTATAAAAATTCATGTTGCCTAGGAGAGCTGTACTCGCGTGTTTGGGAGGATGAGAAGTTTTTGAAAACATTTGAATTGCAAATGAGTATAAATTTAGAAAAAGATTGCTCTTCAAAATTAACATTGCTTCCAAACTGCAGCGCAGCAGCGGGGCCGGAGAGGACAGCACCATGACCTTTGACACCATGTTAGAACAACAGGGGATCTGCTGCTCAGAATGCCAGCGCAGCTACACTCACTGTCAGAGAATATGTGAGCCTCTGCGTGGCTACTGGCCCTGGCCTTACAACTACAGAGGATGCCAGGTAGCTTGCCGAGTCATTATGCCCTGTCGCTGGTGGGTGGCACGCATTTTAGGTGTTGTGTAAGAAAACACATTACGCTTGTGAGAGAACATATCTTTTTTTTCCTTTTCAAAGACCTTTAAAGTCTCTAAACGATCAGCTTCTATGCAGTTATGCATGCAGATATGTATTTTCTGAGTTTGACTGTAAATACTCCCAGTAAGCTACACCTGTTAGCACGAAATGCAGATCATGGTTTATGGTTATCTATTCTATAATAGGCTATACTTACTATGACACATTTTACATGTTAACAGGTTCTTTCTCTATGCAGGCATACATACTTCTTTACATACAGTAAAATACATATATGGTATATTCCTATTTGTAGCAACAGACTCACACATGAGCACATTGTTTTTTTTAATACCAAGGCTTAATGTACTATACTGTGTTTAATGGAAGGTATGGGACTGAATCCAACGGCTCGGCAGACCATACCTTTTCTGACGGAGTAGGCTTCAATAAATTCTAATTACAGTATACGCTGGCTTTGATGTACATGTTTTTTTGTGTCACATCTTGTTTCCATGGTTCCACTGGGTGTTTCTTTTTTTTTTTTGATAAAACTGAAGTGACAGCAATGGTTGTCATAACTTCCATTCACAGCTCAGAATCAGTTTGAGGGCATTGCAATTTGTGCACACTGACATCTGCATTGATGTGAACTAATGTGAAATGAGTGGCATGGCAATGATGGAAGATATTTCCATAAAAGTGACATTTTTAATAAATAAATAAATAAATCAACTTTATTTTTCTATGAAAAGAGGGGAGTGTGGATGCTAAGCTACCAAATAACCGGATCACAGAAACATGGCTTTTTTTTGCACAGCTGTTATTGGGGCTTTTGTTGTAGGCTATGCTGAATACCTCAAAATCAAAAGAAATCAGATTACTATCTGTAAAGCCATATGCCAACTTTCTAAATAATTGAAAGGAGCCATGTTGCGATCAAGACGATTTCACAGAGGGTGATCCAGGCACATCAAATTACAACAGATGTGAAATTGCACCATATCTGCCACTAAAGCTGCATTGAAACTCTGAAGCAGAGTGAGGAAACAACACAAAGAGATGCTTGTCTCTTTGCTTGGAGATCTTTCCTGGTTTTCATGGGGGTAGAGGTGCTTATCACATCTGCAGTGCTGATAAGACGGCCTCTGTGCTTCCGTAGGCTATATAATATTAATCCCTCTCCCACGTCTGCAGATGCACTTAAAGGAAGGTGACAAGCATGACATATCCAGGACCTCCTGATGGCTCATGCTCTGGAGTGCAGCCGCTAAAAGAGCCCCAAGTACACTCAAGTGATGTAAATTTGCGGGGGGGACTCCAATTTCCATCACAGCACTGTCACTGCCATGGTCATTAAACTAAATCATCCTGCTGTGTGTCACACAGCTCCCCTTTTAAAGTCCCCTCAATAATGGAGTTATACTTGGACTGCAGATTGCAGCACAACAGTGAATGTCTGACCTGACAGCAGCTGTAAGAGTATCCTGCACATTATTTCATCTTTAGAAATCACAGGCAGACAGTGTACATGGACGTAAGAGATACCTTGAGATGATTCATTAATTCAGAGACCTTTTTGTATCTTAGTTGCACCAGCTGCCGCTCAACAGGACTATATTCTACATATAATCTCTCAAGTTAGTAACTGCTGCGGAAATTTAAATATGATGTGTTGTGTGCCTGTTGCTGTCGGCGGTTTCCTTGGGTTCCACTCAGAATATGTTGATACAGCAGCACAAGACAAAGAGCTCAGAGTCTAAGCTAGACAAAAGGAGATGAAAAACACAAAGCAAAAAGAAAAAAAAACATATCACCACAAGCAACAACTCAAAATGGCATTTAAACTGAGAAAAAATACATAGCTCAGAACAACAGCATTTTTGTTATCCTGAGGCCCTGTTTCTAAAAAACGTGTTTCCTTTTGCCATTTCTCTCCTAAGAAGAGAAATGTACCCCCATTGAGTAGAAAAGACGAATGTGTTGGAGAGCAGCTTCAGTGTGTGAGACAGTGGTGCCTTTTTGTTTGTCTTCCCTCTGGAGCCAAGCTTACCCTGGGAGCCCTGCAGGCCAGGGAACAAACAGAGCTTTGTGAGCACTGACCCACTGTGCCCAGCAGCCAGACTGCAAACCTCCACTCTTGTGCTAATAGGAAACCACAGAATAGGAGTCCGCAGCAGCCGAGGGAGGGGAGCTTTCTCGCATCCACCTGTGCTTTCATCATTGCCCATCAAAACAAGCACAGTCCCGCAGGGTGCAATGGTGCTCTGGTGACCACCGAATCAACAACCTTTTCACCAATATCCTCTTGGCACCGACACTCAGCACAATTCAGGTGGGATATCTTAGCTTGTCATTTATTTTGTGGCATGGATTTGTGCTAATCTAACCTCACTAAAGCTTCCTATAAATACGTCAATAGCTTGTCATAAATCTGCCTGTTGTTACCCAAGAGAGATCAGAAGTGTGAATAGAAGTGTGAAGTGAACCACTCTAGCAAACATGTCCTACATTTGATGGCATGTTTTCCATTACATCCCGACATGAATGAAATAAACAGTAGTGACAGTCCATTTTGCACCTTAACCAGAACACAGAAACCCTTTTAGGCTAGCTCATTATGTTTTTCTGCAAGAAAGCGCTGCAGTACGCTTGTAGATGCTGGCGTCGTGGAAAACCTGTATCCTGAGGTTTTGCACCGACAGTAACAACCCAGGCACCAACCAGTTGTCTTTTCTTTTCTCATGAATGTTCAGAAATAACATGGGGGGGTGGGTGTCTTGGTACAAGGCTTAAATGCTTTTTAATCCCATGGATGAGTGACCACTTGCAACTCTGCCCAGTAGTCTGACTCTGCCTGCCATTTGCAGGTCTCTGAGTGTTCCTTGACTTTTTCTCTCTCTCTCTCTCTCTCTCTCTCTCTCTCACCCTCCTAATTAGTATGCAAGCCCAAAATGGCCATTAATTAAATGCCTGCTGGTATTGCATAGTGAAGCCTGTCTTGTTCATTTCACTAAGTTTAAACTGTAAATATTGTCTGTAGACCTGCCTGCACACAGTAAATTAAACTTTATATGTCATGAAACATTACAGCAATTGTCCTGGGTGACTCAATCCCTCTGCATGCACTGCAGGGATTTTTTTTTTTACTGTGTATTGCACTTGGTTGCATGGTGTCCTTGTTACACTCAAATAGAAAACCTGTAGTGTGGTGTGGGTCTAAATTGGACACAGTGCTGGAATTTGGACCATTGTTTTCCTTGGGACAAACTGTATATGTGACAGTTAGTGTGGTGAAGGCACCCAACCTGCAGTGGATGTCAAAGGTTCCTCACAAGGGGTGGGCAGTTATCTTTATAACGAAGCAGGCATAGGCTCCCTGCTATGCCTGCTTAGGCATAACCAACACTGTAATTATGCTACCTCACCCATATCATCATTTTTTGACAATATCAGACAAAATTAATTTGAAAAACCATGCCAATGCCATCAATAATTCAAGATTCTCTATCAAAATATGACATTTTTCAAAACATCAGTCACCGTAGGATGTACCCCAGAACGTACACATCCTCTGGTGGGGTGCTTAAAAAGAGCTATATATAGCTCAAAGCAGAATGAAATCAAGACTTCACATCTACAAACTGTAAAAAAAGAAAAAACTGCTCCTCCACAAAGCAATGTCAAGAGGCTTGCCACATGAAAGCAGAAGTTGTCCAAAGAGTTGTGGGAAGTACTGACAAAGTTTATGAGAAAAAAGTAAATGTGTTTTTAATCCTCAGCAGCACGTGCAACAATGAGGGTGCCTGAGCCCTTAGATATGCCACCCCGGGGGCAGGCTCTATACTTAAGGCTTACAACAGCCTCATTATCTCCCTCAACTCACATCAGATCCTAGCAGCAGTTTGTCACAGGCAGGCTCCTCTCTGCCAGTAGGCATCAGACCAATCCTCCTGCAACACTACTGTACATAATTGCCATATGGACATCATTTTGAGCCAGACTGAAGACTAAAAAGTCCTCCAGGCAGATTCCCCAGATAACTAAATGAATATTTTATCTAATTTCCATCTAATTTGCACCACATTATTCTACAGAACTGGAAATTTTAATTAATTGATAGAACAGATCAAACACAGGTTTACACTTTGATTTTCGGGAGCTGTTATTTTGATAATTTGCATGACTTTTTTCCCATGCCAAGCTTTATAATCTCCCAGAATTTCAGCATCTCTATATAGAAACACTATAATAAAACATACAGCAAATTAATAACTGTCAGCGCACATGAAATGCTTGTCTTGGTTGTGTGAGCAGTTCCAGTGAGAAGTCCTTTTACCTGCCACCCCACTGATTAATTAATTTCACACTGTTTAATTAAATCCACAGTCTGGGGAGTCTGGGCAGCACCGTGGGGAGCCCTATCTGAGCCTTGTGTGCACAGAGATTACTAAAGAAGGTCTCAGACACCCGCTCGCTCGCTGATGTTGACACTGACGTCACCCATCTCTTGATACCAGAGCGTGATTGTGTCAGTGTCATCTGGCAGTTGTGAGCTTTTACTGCTGGGGACATGATAGCACTGCACCGTTTGTTGATTATCTGCTGACATTTACATTAACAAAGGAGACTGGAGCATTTGACAGCATTTGACACAAATTAGGATTTGACAGAAGCATCTGATGAAGTGTGCTGCTGCAGTATGTCAACCTTGTAAGCCATAAAAGTGAAATATGAAATTAAAAAACGAGTCTAAATAATACAAAATAAGAAGAAATAGGAAAATCCAACAGGACAGATTCCAAAATATGTACATACATATATATATAAACATGTCAAACACATGTTGTGCTACTGTAGATTGAAACCAGAACAAATTGGCTTCAGCATAAATGAGCATATTGAACTTCCATATCCTGTTGCATCCAACAGTCAAAGCGTCAGAGGTACAGAGACACTTTCTCTCTTATGTCAGAACAGAGAGAGGTGCAAGAGTGTGTAGCACAGCAGGCAATATGACTGTGTGGGCTGGAAAGCACGCATGTTAGTTTCTCTGTTCTCTTGAAACATATTTTTGGCATTTCTAATCATAAACACATTTTGAGTCAGATGGCTCAAATTTGTCTTTACAGTAAGATGACATTGAAATGATTTATGACTAAATATACAATTTTGAGGACTACGATCTATCCACACACTAAAATTTGAATGGATTACACTGATTCTTGCTAATCCGTCATAATACACAAACCTAAACCTGACTCTAACCGTCATTTGCTCAATCTAGTGTTCATGTGTCGAGGAAAAGCAAGGATAATCAATTGGGTATATAAAGATACCAGCCTGCTGGTTTGATGTGATGTGATATGGAACCAGAAATCCCTTGTACTGTCTGTTTGATGTGCCAAGAGCTATTAGAGTGACAAACACTTTGTACAATGGCACTGATATGAAAAAGTCATGACATAAAACAAAGTGGGTATTTTTATATACATGATTTCATTTCAAATGACAGAGAGAACTGTACATTTTTTTATAATTTTATAATTACTTGAAAAAAAAAAAAAGAAATGTTAAAACTGTATGATTAATTATCCAAGGTTTAAATAAGACATTTTCCATTAATATTTGTTTATACCATACATGCGTGACAATGATGGAAAATACTGTCAAATAAAAGGTTAATTTGAGCAATAAATAATAATGTACTGGAAAGTTTAGCTATTTTTCAAAAATATCATAAAGTCATGTCCTCATATCACTTTTCATCTATATAATCATCACAAACGTTCACACGCTTTTATTCAGACAAACTACTGAATCTTTACAAACAGTTGAGAGTTGTGCTCTTTACTTAGACAAGATAAACTTTTAATAGGCATTCCAGCGCACAGCATCAAGACAGTTTTGCCGACTGATACAGCATTAGCTGAAAGAACAGCACTCTATTTGTGCTTGGCTTGTCCTGTGACAGGAAGACCTATCAGGTGCTCATCTCTACCCCCCCCCCATCCCTCTCTCCTCCTGACCTCATTCTGTCATCTTCGTTTTCCTTCTTCCCCACTCTCAGGTCTTTTATAAAGTGTCTCCATGCATTACACATTTAACAATGCATTAAAAATAGGCCACCATCAATCAGTCATTCAGCGGCTGAGACAGAATCTACTTGTGGCACCAATTTGATATGTTTCTCAAGGTTCAAGAAGGAAAGGAACGCTATAAACTCTTAGGCTGCTCTGTATCTCATAAAACCCACCGTAATAATTTTGAATTCCAATTTGCTTGATTTCCTGTGGCACAGTGTCTTTCCAAAATCCAGAAACACAATCAAAATAATACATATGCAGGCGGTTAGGCGTGACAAGATTTCTGTTGATGGGTGCCAGGTTAACATCATGCCCAAAACAGTGATTTGAGAACTGTGATGCATGATACAGGAAAGGTATACTAGGTAGAATCTGATGTAATGTTTGGGACTGAGTCAAGCCCAGGGGGCAAACAGTCTGACTCCAGGTTGCTCATGCCAAAGCAGATGTTCAACTGACGACAGCAGTACAAAGAGAGTGCGGCATGTTATTCACAAGGTATTTTATAATATTAGGATGGCATTTCAAGGTTGCTGAGCTACTGATAGAGCCGCTTTGGTAGCTCCTCTCGTAGCCATATATATATTTAATAAAGAAACATTAATGAACTCACAAAGTATTTTCACAGTTCCACAGGGGTTTTGTTAACACAGTAAGGTGTTCTCCTGCTCAGGTAGAGGTGTGGAAGTCTGCTTGTGAGCTTTGATGTTGCAGCTCTGCTCTGAGGCTTGATCCTGCATTCTGGACTTCAAAACAGACTGCACCTCGTCATGGGCAACAGCTTGAAGAGGTAGACGCCAACTGCACAGACATGCCTGAAGGACCACACACACGAAGACATTTGGTGAAGGGACAACTCACATTTACCGTCAGTATGTAGTCATTCAGTTTCGCCTGTTTGTATGGCTTTGAATTAGGACCTAAAGTAAAAGCATTGCTGCTTTAATAAAGAATAGCTAATTTCCACCAGCTAATTTACTGTGTGTGGAGACATTTGTGGAAAGCAATCTTAAGTTTGGGTTGTCTTTTAATTAAAGAAAAAGGGCATTATTCACACAAAATGTAAAAAAATTAATGTCACGTAAAAACTATTACTGCAGAGGTATATTAGTTCTTCATGCACTGTAGTGTGCAAAAACCCGATGACAGCCAAAACAAGTATGTTTTAGATATGCCCTTCTGAGCTAGTAATACAATAAAGGCTTTTAAAAAGAAAATCCCTTGAAATATGCCTTGAAGCTATGTTTTCTTCGACCTCATAACACATCACTCTGATTCAGTGATGAACTGTCTGGTAGATTGCCAAGTGTCTGGGTTTTTTTTGTGTTTTTTTTCCTTTCTTTTTTTCTGACAATGTTTTTCCAGACCATTTTCACTTATTACCCCCTCGGGTCATTGCTTGCTTCAGTCTGGCCCTTTTACAGACATGACTCCATATATTCTTGATGACACATTTGATAGCTCATCCAATGTTGTCACCTCCACCAGATTTGTTTAAAATTGAATAGTACCCTACATATGGAAAATCAAACGAGTATATCTTACCTTGAAACTTCTTTTAAATCTTTTGCTGACGATGTACAATGCAATAGGGTTGATGCATGAGTTGAGTGATGCCATATTGATGCCAAAATAGTCCAGGACAAGAAAGACACTGAAAAAGGAGGATAAAAATTAGGTTTCAATCAGACAAAAGAGGACAGACCAGGTAACGAACAATGAAAACAAAGGTACTGATTTCTTCATGCTCACCTCAGTAGCTGACACCTATTAGGATCTTTCTCGTTGTATAAGGTTAATTTCAAGATTCTGCTTAGGTATAGAGGCAACCAACAAAGTGCAAACACGATCACCAGGCAGAAGACAGTTTTTGCGACTTCTCGTCTCTTAAAAAGGAAAAAGATCAATATTTGAGTTGATGTCACACCAAAATAAAAGAAATTAGCAAAGAACAGTTGCAAATCGTGCTTCAGAGTGTTAACTAATAACCTGCTTGGTGTGGTCGCTTAATGTATTCTCAGTATTCTTCAGCATTTTCCTGGTCATGAGCGTGTAGAAGACAGCGGTCCAAGCCAGTGGCATGCAAAAGTAGAAGCCAAAGAGCCACCAGTCCTTGACTGATTTATAAAACTGTTGATTAAACATGACAGAGGCCCACAGTCAGTAGGTGCTGCGGATGACATGATGTTCAGTGCTTGCTATGTTACATATAAATGTATAAAACAATATTTGAGACACACATGTAGGTTTACAAGTACATCTACAATCTGTCAGATGAAGTTAGGAAAAATAATATTAGCACCACCAGGGTGGCATTATTAATATATATATATATATATTTCTGTATGTTGGAGATGAAAAAACAATCAAATCAAACACGTGTTGATCTGTTTGTTTTATCCTGTTGTATTAGCTTGAGACAATTGCTTTACCTGCATGATCTGTGTGGTTTGCATGGGATGAAGCAGACATATTCTCAAATGCTGGTCTTTATAGTCCATTGTTATCATATCAAAGCCAACAACTTCAGGCACAGCCAGCAGGATCGAAATAACCCATATCAGAGTTATTTCGATTGCTGTCCACACTGAAACCCCGATGCCTTTGATTCGATTCCAGGATACTATGGCTCGGTATCTGCAAAATCAATGAGGAAATGTTATGGCTTGGAGGACTTTTTGTCTGTAGCAATGATACATTTTTCAGTTAAAGAACATTTCAAGGGCTAATGCTAAACAAATCTGTCTGCTTGATGAAATACAGATAGTAGGCAGCATACACTATTTCTTTTAGGGCACAAGACAGTGCTGTTTATCTCCTTACCTGTCAACACTCAAAGCACACAAGCTCAACACAGTAATTCCAACGGTGGTTTTCTGTATGAAGGGGACAAGTTTGCACAGTACCAAACCGAATGGCCAATCTTCTGCCATGAGCTGAAGCAAAAACAAAACAAAAACACTCACCCACAATCAATTCAAGGTGAGATTGAAGTTTAAATGGATAAAAAGAGCAGAGAACAGGATAAGGTTCAACATTGTTTTCTCATTGTAATTGCACAGCATGAGGTGAATAACTTACCCTGTATGCGTTGATTGGAATGTCGATCACAATGTGGATTAGATCCCCCAAAGCAAGACTTGCAATGAGAACATTTGGTCCACTTCTCATGCATTTGTTTACATATATGACTTTCAATAAGGCAGAATTTCCCACTATTCCAACAACAAACACGACAAGAGAAACCACAGTATTGACATATTTGAAGGCGTCTCTGATTCCAGCTGACTCCAAGCACATAGGGGGGTGTGGTGTCTCTGGTCCTGCTACTCGAGGTGGATGAATTGAGCTGTTGGACTGTTGTTTTTCCAGTATTAAAAGACCAGGGGATGCCGTTTCAGAGAGTTCAGTTACATGGAATGATCCTGAATGCTGATCACTGGCCTCAACTCTGAAGAGAATATTTCCCAAACAAAGAGCAAGAGCCACGGTCCACATGGTTGAAGATATCCTCAAAAGGCCGTGATATGTTTTTTTTATACCAACAATGGACTGAAAATGAGAGTGAAAATAATTAAAACAGCATCTTAGCCTTGAGATTTACAGCAACAACATTTGGATGAGGAGAAGGATTAATTTAATTTATTGATAAAAAGGCAAGAATAAATAAACAGTACTGATAAAATATGATAAACTGAATTATGCCTGCTTACCTTAGTAAGCCTACGTAGCTGCACACAATGCACACTCTGCATGAAATGAGTCTCTGTGATACCTACAAAATAGGCTGTATGTATAACACAAAGGACTACTCTACTACCACTTTGTTGCTGTGCCTGCTAGAAATGTTAGAACCCAGCAGAGGGAAATCAGGGTTTTATAGACTATGGTATTGTTGTCAGCGTTAGTCATCGATCTGTCAGTAGTGACTGTAATTACTTCCCTTCATGCATCATCCTCAATGAAAGGATAGTGTTGAAGTGCATTGTCTGTTATCACAGAATGAGATCATTTTATAGGCTCCAGTAGGAATATTATGTTACGGTTGTTTCCCCGTCTTTCACTAAAGATTTGGTCGTTATCTTGTTTGACATAAAAGTTCCACACATAAATGTAGCAAAATGTCTATTTTTGAGAAGAGATGATTTTGCTTAAAGCCACAGAGCTTCTATCACTAAACTTAGAAGTCATCATTAGTGAATGTAATGGGAACAGGAAAACTGTCTACTGCGACTATATGCCATTTTTGATGTACATGAGCCTGATGCAAAAGTACTGCCGGGCAACTGCACTTGAACAATAACAAAAATGATACAAATGGAACCGAGCAATATTCAGTGAGTGAGCTCTAGAGATTTTGCTTCAGTTGACATATCACGTTTTTTAAAACATGAGTCAGTCTCCATCCTACCGGAGAGATGCTGCCTGTGCATCTCCTGAGAGTCCTGAAGAAGGTGACTTCTCTTCTCAACAGCTTTATGACAAGCCGAAGAGCCTGGGGGAGCACGAGACATGTGAAGACCAGAAAGATCCCATTGTTAATATCATACCTGACAACTACGGCAGCTCTCTTTTGAACATTCAAATCTGTGCTCCGCTAGCGACAAATGACCTTGGGAAACTATGTGCTGGAATGCTTCCACAAGAACAGCCGATTAAGAAAAGTGAGTTGGTTGAAGTTGGCTTTGAAAAAGTATGACAACTGTTCACAGCCAGGATGTCTGTATACTCAACATTAACACAACTTTTGTTTTTTTCATATAGGCAATTGGAGAGAACTAAGATGCTTCAATACATCGCCTATAAAAACAAATCTGTAAGGAAAATTTCATAACATTCCCTTGAGAAATCTTTTTAGTGACCATATCATTGACCTGTTACATTTTAATCTCCTGCAGTAGTATTTACTTTCATTTATCCACATTTTTATATGCTGTAAAATTGATGTGAAACCAATTTGTGATGCTTGACCTTTGGTCTACGCTTTTCTTTGGTATAGAATACATGTCATATAATGACATTTTCCAGGTCAAGCTGGTCAGTGTGGT
The DNA here is from genome assembly GCA_036023655.1 of Nannoperca australis. Lineage (NCBI taxonomy): Eukaryota > Metazoa > Chordata > Actinopteri > Centrarchiformes > Percichthyidae > Nannoperca > Nannoperca australis. The sequence continues at coordinate 146,997 of JAVQJD010015144.1, forward strand.
TAAAAAGCTTTTCAGCCTGCAAATAAATATATAAATACTGTATATATATAAAACACTGCCAACGCTGTCTGATTTAAGAGAAGTTTTCACTAAAGCCACCATTACTGCAGTGGCAAAGTGAATGCTGTTTTCTCTGAAAACATGGATGGTTGTGTTTATTGCAGTTGTCAATCACACCCTCTGATGACTAAAAGAGGTCTAAAATTATTCACTCTCATAATAATAGTTGGGTTATGACACATAAAAACATAATCAACTGCATCAATCAGCAAACTTGCAATCCATAATTTCAATCCCAGCATGCATTGGGTGAGTGGCACGGTCCCAACACAGGCCACCAGTTTAAATCAGGGCTACAATGAGGCAGCTCCACTATGTGAAAAAGATCCCACTCAACATAGCCTCTTACCTTATTGGCTACTTTTAGCTCAGCAGGCTGCTGTTTTCAACAAAAAGCTCAGATAAAAGCACTGTATGCTACCTACAGAGCAACCAATGGCAGACTAATAAAGTTAGCTATCATGTTAGCAAAAAAAAACTTTACAAGATGGTAAAATGTCATATGTAATATAACCTTTCCTTTAGCTTGTTAAGGGGATTCCCAAGAGGCCAAAAATGTATTAATGCAGCTGTAAAATGAACAGAGTTGTCCAGGTAAAGCATTGCCATAATTCTTTGTCTCCTGTCTCTGTTCTTCTGAGCAGTCCGGTCTCACCAGAGTTCATAGAGGTATGCGCGCTGGATGGAAGATTCCTCACTTTGGTGAGCACTCAGACCCAGACAGATTGGGAGTGGGTGGAGCAGAGACTCTCTTTCAGCTGTCAAGGTAAGCCATGTCATCAGTTTGGGTGCGAAGGGGTCACCTGTTCCTGCCCCCTCTTGCCTCTTATGATTTAGACATCTGTCAAATGCCCAATTATTTCTCTCTTGTGCAGCTCAAAAGGAAATTGAAAAACCCCAGTTGCTGCAAGCAGAGGTGGTGAGTGTGGACACCGATTCTTCAGAAGAAGCCTGTTCATGGAACAAAATGTGTTTTATGCATAGTCAAGTGAAGTTAATTCTGTTTGTGCATTAACTCAAGATCTGTACTTAAGTACATTTTTGAGGTACTTGTACTTGTTATGGTACTCTCTACTTCTATTACATTAATGTATCAATAATCATAACCCAATAATGTAATATAAATTATTATGAAATGATCCATTCTGCACAATGAGTACTTTGTTTTAGTACATTGATTGTAATAATTGTGTACTTTTACTTAAGTAAAATGCTGAATGCATGACATTTACTTGTACCAAGTATTTTTTGCTACTTGGCTACTTTTACTTAAGTAAAAAATTGGATCTGCCACCATCATACATTTGTCTCTACAAAGGTTTTACAATATGTGCAACATGTATGTGATTGAAGCTGAAATCCAACAATCTATACAAGTCTTCTTATATTCACATCAGGAGACAGAGGATGAAAGGATGCCAGAGAAGGAGTACGATATACCATGTGTGGGTTTGCCTCGTCTCATAGCATACAAGCCAGAGCCAAAACAAACTCCTCATGCTGCAAAGGTACCTTCGACATATTCCTGTATCTCTGCATTGCCCAATAGTGCCTGGAAATGACAGCAATGGCCTTTTTCATTTCCCCGCAGTAATAGCAGCATGTGGAGGCTATAATATCAGAGATGATTGTGAATCTGTTTTTTGCTGCACTGTAGATTCCAGAGGTTGAATATAAACCGGATGTGTATTTTGCTCAGTGTGACTATTGCCAGCAGCTCTGTCAGCCCTTCATAAACAGTGAACTGTTGGAAAACGAAACAGGCTTTGAGAGGGTGAGTGTTGCTTATTTACCCTTCAACAAGACATTGAAAATAAATTCATTAGAAATTATGACTGTTCAGATAACCTTTCCAGATTGACAAAATCATTTCAATCTGTGGTGGGAAAAGGTCCACAAGGGTGGAGCACTGCAAGTAAAACAAAAAAGAAAGAAAGAAAGAAAAAGAAATTTTATTGTTTCTCTCATTCAGGTCTTTTGTTGTGAGCAAGCTAAACAAATGAGAAAGATTATCCTGGAAGAGAGAGAAAAATTGGTACAGCAGGAGTATGATAGAAAGATTGATGTGAATACTCATGGGCACGTCATGAAAGTTGAGGAGAGGAAACCTGCTAAAGAGCAGGCAAGGGAGAGGTGAGAAACATGCATGCACTGTCTGTTCTGCATTTATTTTATATGGTGTTAAGATCATGTGGAAGGCTGCCAAGGACATACATATTGGACATATATTGTTATTGATTGTACTATATTGCATGCTATAAAATAGCTCCATTTATCTTAGTGTTTACTGTATCAGGAAATATGAAGTGGCATCTGAATTTGATTCTCAATATGCCCTTCAGGTTTTGGCATTGTATTGTATATTCTTTCCCACTTCTGCAGAAAATAACTTTTTATCAATTTTTGATGTAGGTTGAGACTTCTGCAACACAAGAGAAAAGCTAAAAAAGACAATTTAAATAAAGAATTAAGTAAGTATGAAACCTGGAGCCCTGGTCAACACAAATTAGTACAAATGATGAAGATATGAAGTATATACTTTCTTTTCTCGTCTTTCAAGCTTTAATAAATTTATATTCTCCTTCGTCTCAGGCATCAAAAATAAAACTGCCTACGGGCTGTCAAAAGAGATTCCTAACATCAATGATGAGCTTCACATCCCTCAGAGAGATATAAAAAATATTACTGGCCTGTTTACACTACAAGAAGAGACAGATGGTGAGCCAAAGGTATGCATTCAAAATGGAATTGATGTTGCCATGGCCCCTCCTAAATCAGAGCTTTATCATCTGCGTATTTACCAGAAATGTCATAAATAACTTGACTATTTTGTGTCACAACTCAAGGAAGTAATTAAGAAGTTCTACAAAAGTGGGAAATGTTTTCTCACCTTATGTCCAGATGGAACGGGTAGTGTTTTGTATCCTTTTAAGCAGTGCACAAAGTGGAAGATCAAGGACAAGGTTAAAGTATATAATGAGAGGGTACACATTTGTTCCCTTTGATAAAAGGTTTGCACAGTGTTAATGATCCTTAATAGACAAAGTTATCCTTCTGGGAAAGCAGCCATTATAATATCCTCCGCAGAAGCTGCTGACTTCACCTACATAATTTTGGAGGACAAGAACGTGGCGCCCAGCATCAAAGGCATTTTCACAAATAAAGGCCACTCCACATGCTACCATCCCAATGGAATGATATGGTAATTGTTACTCCATAATAACTGTTATTATGATAATTGAAACAAAGTTCTTGCTAAAATAAGGCCTTAAAGGAATAGTTCCACATTTTGGGAAATATGCTTAGATCGATACCAATCTCAAATGGGCACAGTACATTTGAAGCTTCAGTCAGCAGCTGGTTAGTTAAACTTAGCATAAAGACAATGTGAAGGTAGCAAAATTCGCCTACCTGCATCCCTAAAGTTATATCTTGTATGTGTGTGATCCGTACAAAAACCGAAGTGGAAAAATGACTGGGAGCAGTTGCTAGGTAACCACTGGAGATTCCAGGAAGTTTCTGGACACCGAACCAAAAAGTAGTCTGGCACATATTTTCCCATAAAACGGCTAATTGTCATTTTTAGATTTTGGTTTGTGCATGGATGAATCAAACAAGACACAACGTGTTATTTGGTGAGCTTTAGAGATGCTGGTAGGTTTATTTGGTTATCGTCAGACACAGGCTAGCTGTCTCCTGTCCTGTCTTAATGCTAAATAAGTGAACTGGCTGCTGGCTGATATGAAAGAGGTGTCAATGTTCTCATCTAACTCTCAAGAAAGCGAATGAGCGAATTTCCTAAAATGGCATATTGTTCCTTTTTATTAAATTAGTCAATGAGGAATTGAATATAAATGTAAATAGATGTTAAAACCTAATCTTTACTGAATCGTTTGTGTCTTGGACACCAAATGGTTAAGACCTCTTAGGTTTCTATAATAACTTTTTGACCAGAGATAGCTTTTTGACCAACCTGCTGCTCTCATGCTGCAGGGCAGGATGTGTGTTGCTAATCTCTGTGGTGTGTCTGAAGGTTGAATCTGACCCCTGTCGGAGGTCTCTGCCTAAGTGAGACAGGAGCTATGAGGAGGCGCTGGAACTGGTTGTATTTTGACCCGCATGTACGTGACCTTCCCTTCAAGCCTCTAACCTTTGCCCTGAGCCCACACATCAGTGTGCGCATACACTCACAAGAACGCATGTATGTCACCTTTACACATCGGCAAAACAGCGTGCGCTTCAGTCTGGGGTCAAAGCTTAAGGTAGGTAGTGATAAATGCACTATAAATGCATGTACAGTGACTGTAAGTGTTTCTCTTTGTCTTACATGAAAAATATAAGAGCGTCCATGTCAAACTGTATGCAGCACATTACAGCAGTCATTAATGATTTGCAATATGTGCACAGAAAAAATAATAGATTTGAAAAGGGACATGTTTTTATTCTTCTTTTCAAACGCAGCTCGTTTATCCAGAGAGCCGTGACAAGCCAGGGCAAGACGTTCTGGAGAGATACATCCAAATGAAGAGCTCACAGATTTACTCTCTGCTTGGCCAGATGCAGACCTGCATGACCCACCGCTCTGCAAATCTGAGCAACATTAAGCCACATTACGGTTTCATTGCCCAGGCGCAGCGGCTTAGCAGACAAATGGAAAAGGAGAAGTCGCCCGAAAAGATAAAGGTGTAAATTAAGAGCGAAATACAGAATTGGCAAAAGCTGATATAATTTATGGCTGTGTTTCAGCTCACAGCCTTATGTTCTTTTAAACCTCTTGAGAAGCTGGTGCTTATAGTCATTCATGGTTACACTAAGACGGCAAAGGGCTTGAGCTTTATAGAGAAAGATTTATGGAAGATTGGGTAAACTGGTTCGGCAATGCAGATATTTCTGTAAACATTCAAAAGCAGTTCAGTTCAAATTAACTGAAGGAGGAAATAAAAGAAGAAGGCCAGGTTGTCTGTGTTTGGGTCATGTATACAGTATACATTTAATAACACCTATATATATATATATATATCATGATATACCTTCCATAAGATCTGTAAAGATGGATTGCTTTTATGAAAGAAAATATGTCATCTACACCACAGAACTGAATTATCAATGGGACTGAAAAACTTACTGAAAAAATAACACTGTTAACAGGGTAACCCAGACATTCAACATTTCAGGGGAACCAAAGTAATATTTCCAATACCTGTCTTGCTATTGAATCTAGTTCTTGTCCTTGTTTTTCCCAAATAGAAAACAAGGCCCTGTACATACATGTCTTCTACTTTATAAGAGCACAAACAGGCCAGCGGCAACAATAAACAGACACCAAATCATAAACACACAGATTTGAACACAAATCCCCCTTATCCCTCACTCCATCATCCATATAATCCCACCTCTCATGTACCAAAATCATCGCACGCCCAGTTTCCCAGCTGAAACACATCCCCATCCTACCTGACTGGCGATAACTTTGCTTTACGTTTGGATGAAATCCAACCACTGGCAAACACCAAACACCAATAATCACTGTTCATCTGTTATGTTATGTTATACATACATGTAATGTAACATAAATAACCGTTCAGTCAGACATACACTTAATATCATTATATATATATATAAAATAATAATTTGATTGTTATATTGTGTTTAAGGTTTTAATAAAATTGTTTTTTAATCGGATATTCTTTTTTTAGTAAGTAAACAGCATAATGTATTTGCAAATGCTAAATTGCATGCATAAGACAACAATGCTATGTGGTGAGTTTACCAATATAGTAGCTTTAACCTTTAATTTTACTTAACCTTTAGTAAAATTAAACTAACATGCTGAACTAAGATAGTAAATGCGCTAAACATTATACCTGCTAGCATTAGCATTTTCATTGTAAGTTCAGAGGGACCGTGAACATGTTAGCATGCTGACGGTAGCGTTTGGCTATTTGCACAATCAATTTCCTCAACAACTGATAAAAAATGTTCTCCACCAAGAGTTCTGAGTTTATATTCCATTATTTAACAGACATTCAAGAAGAAGTAAAGGCTGTTAGAGACTGAGGCTGAGAGGGATAACTTATGACAAAAGCTGCCATGCTTATCAAACATTTTCATGGCACACACCCCAGGATTCTTGTGATAAATAAACTATGTTAGTAGCCCTTATTATAATATAACAGATACATCATGGTGTACATCACATAGGCTTTTCAATCACCATATTCATGCTGTGTCAAAAGGTTCTTACAGTGCCTAGACACTGAAAAGAAGTACATCTAGTTAAGAAAGATCAGTATGTTCTTCATTTCAATGCACATTCTTTTAATCTACTATAACTAGTTTAGTCTTCTAGTCAGTTGCAGACCAGTGTAATGACTTATTTCCATTGTTTAGTTACTATATGTGGCTCACTGGAAGGCTGTTAATTAGTGTTATTCCCAGACTTCAAAATGATCAAGCTCATACAGCCACTGAATGTGGGCATATGGCTGTTTTACACTTTTTACAGATGGTGAAAACACACTAGAGATATGAATATTTGCTTTCCCTCCTTTTCTCTTGCTTTCTCTTAAAGTCAAATTTACCATTGTTATTTGGCATGAGCATAATTACATACAATACTGCCCAAGCACGTTTACAATGTCAGTAAAATTCTGATATTTTTAAGAAAAATACTCTACGACCTATTATACAATATTAGTAAAACTAATCATTTAAAACATACAAAAATGTAAACTGTATAGATGAGATGTGCTTTAATAGTATAATATCATGGCTGGAACAACCAAATGTAATAGAAATGGTGAAAAGTATAGAAGAAAAGAGATCAAATAAAATAAGAGGCGGATTTTGAAAAACCTCTGTACAGTTTTTTTATCTCCTTTTCTTCCATTTCTGTTAATGTGTCTACCATTGAAACAGTCGCTCATTATTCTATGGTTGCTATGGGATACTAGGAGCAAAACATGCTGTTTTTATTTGGCAATTCTGTATCTGATTCAAAATGTTTTTTGTTTTTTTGTAGTTTTTTTATGTGTGGTTTCTCTGCTTACCTGTTTCACAAAGAGTCATGGATATCACAAAGGTGAAGATGCAAACACTTGACCCACCAGGCAAATCAACTGACATGGATTTAACAACAAACCCTGGACTTGCAAACAAACCGAGGTTAGGAAAGAGACTTCAGCCACAGCATCATGAACAATAGATACTAAGCAGTGCGACTAACAGTGATCAAAAACAGAAAACAAAAGATGTATTCATTGCTGGCCTTCTTTTGAAAAACATGTTTGTGCACAGTCAAAAATTCTACTTCAAACATGAAGTTGAATTAGCACCTATCTGATTCAGTCTCAAAGAAATGAACGTTATGCTTCCCACACATTAGCAGTGCAGTTGTGCTGGATTGTATTATATTGTACAGGTGCTTGAGTTATTGCAACCACCACCTGTACATGTTTGGCCTCATTAAGCTGATAATGAAGAACTGGTTCCAGTGTAAGCTCACGTGAATATCTGACGATCCATGCATTTGACGGGAGAGTCGTCACCAGAATCAGCGTTGATACACAGACTGACTGGAGAAACGAGGAAGAGTGCGCTCAAGGTACGGTTTCTTCACATTTCATGCTAATTATGAATCTCTGACCTTGGTCGGCAAATGACTGTGAATGTCGTGAGATAATTGTTAATTTATTTTTTGCATTTGCAGACTACAAATACCCAAACCAAGACACATCAGAAGCTCCTCACAAGACTTTGGGGATGACATCTGTGCAGGTGAGCATGTCAAGGTGGGGTAAACACCCAGGAGATGGTTTACAATGACAACCCCCCCCCCCCCATGGACAATGTCCTTGACATAGTAAAGAATTTGCTACAACACTCAGAGTACTCGAGGTTTCTCTAAACTTGTCTGAGTATTTTTATGTCATTAAACTAACATTTGAAATGCACTTTGTGAAGGTGAAATGTGAATAGATGAAATTAGCATATATGGGGTTCTTTTTGTGTGTTTTAGAAAAATATTACAACTGGCAAAGAAATATTGAATTTAAGCTTTCAGAGCCTTGTCTATCATTGTCACAGTGTAAGTTTTATCTTGTGAAAGATGATATGACATGGTATCCAGAGACATGGAGTTTCACGGTTTTGATTTATTCATGAAGCACAAGTTAAAGACCTCAAAGAATTTAATAAATTATGAAGTGTCTTTGTTTTTTCTCCTCAGAGCATTCCTAAAAACATGAAGTCTGAGTTGGATATATCCCCAGATAATGAAGTGTTGGATTCGCTCAGCAAGGAAACTCCCCATATTCCCACAGCCTGCCAAGGAGAAACTGAGGAGTCTTTAACTAATCTGGACAGGGTATGGGGGGAAATGCCACTTTTAAACTATTTCTTTTCCTCTCCCTGTATGAATATAAATTCATTTACGGGGCGTGCAATTAGTCTGCGTTTGTCTCATATCAAAACTTGCCCATCACTGCTGCTGCTGCTTGTTTTAAAACTTGACTGTAACATGCTTTCTGAAAACCTCACTAACTGAAATATTTGGACACTGTATTTGTGACAGTGTCTTTATAAGAAAGAAAATGTTTTCAGACCCCAACCTCAAATGGATCAGGCTCATCAGGCCCATCAGTAAAAACTGTGTCCAACATTTGCTTTGAGAACTGCCAGGAGCTGAAGAAACCTCCAGTGACCAGTGATCAGATAGCCAACAACGCTGACCCAAAAGAGGTGAGAGAGTGAGTGTGCAGCTCAATATGGTGACATGCTCATGTTAAATGAACACTGACTGAACCAGGGAAAAAAAGTGCAATTTAGCCATTTGCTGATTTCAATATCAATGTGTGCGGCTTGGAGTTGACATGATTATGGAAACGAATAATAACCACAATAATGTGAATCTTATGAGCGCCTTACTCACGACAAAGACCATGTGAATTTGAAAGGTGACATTTCCAAGGTCTCATTTCAAGTAGCGCAATAAATAAAAAAAGTATTTTGGGCCATGCTAACAGCTCATGGGATCCAGACTGAAATGCCTTGACAACTGCTGGGTAGTTGTCAAGAACCTTTGTACAGACATTCATGGTCCCCAGAGGATGAACCCTACTAACTTTGATGGTCTTCTGACTGTCCCTTTAGTGCCATCATGAGGTTGACATTCATGGTTCAGAGTGAAAAAAACTTGACAACTGTTGGATGGATTGCAGTGAAATGACTTTGGTGATCTTCTGACTTTTCTTCTAATGCCACCATATTGTCCCATATTTTACAACACAAGAAAAATGATCCATGGTAGTCCAGATGTTCAAGTTATTGTTGTTGAATTTTGGTGTCTGAATTTCTAATTATTTTTATACCACAATTTGACTCACTGAGCAACGTGAATAGTTACTCTTGAATAATGAACACTCGTCTGTGTGCATTTGTGAACTCTATAAAATCAAGTTTTTCAAGAACCACTTGAAAATACCTACTGAAATTTTCAAAGAGGGGAATTCAAACCACATTAATTCAGATGGTTTTCAAAGTGAACCGTTTCAATGCTACTAATTATGGTGTATTTGATTAACATTAAGTTTTCATTAGTGTTGGATTTTACAATTTGCTTTGCTTCCATGAGATGAGTAATAATAATACATGTTAATAAATACTAATTGCAAACTTGCAATCAGAATTTATTTTTTACATTTTTTCTTTCCTCTCTTGGTGTCAGTTTTTCTGCTATACAAAGGCATGGAAGTTATCAGAGACTTTGCTGAAGAATGCAGCGGCTGTCACTGAAGCAACCGTGACCGACTGGGACCCAGCGAAGCAGAAAGATCAAAGGTCAGGATCACTCATGTCCATTATTAGCTTAACACATTAAATTGTTTTCAAATTTAATTTCCATACCATTGAATCTGTGATGCTACATTTTCCATGAAACACCGCAGGTTGAACGGTTTGGAATTTGAAAACAGCTCAGGTCGTCAGACCCATAAAGCAGGTTACACACACACACACACACACCATCTACCACAAATTCACCTAGCTTTCCCTTCTGTTCATCCGTGCCATGACACCTTTAACTTCCAATTACAGGACACAGACAACAAATACCTGACACCCTACACAATCGACTCTCAGATGATGTTTTGACTGCCGAGGAAGAGGTTTCATTCTCTGAAGTAGAAATGGTGGAATCTGCAAACACTTTCTCTTTCAAAGTAAAAAATGCTGGACAGAAGGTATCAAGTTATGTTGTTGAAATCACAATAGTTTTTTCACAACTGAGGTCAGGCGCCATCGTGACTATAGCAGACAGAAAATCTGTTTCTGTTTGGTTCAATAGAGGACGACGCCGCTTGTCACACACTACAACAACGGTCAAACATTTAGTGTGATTTTACCAGATGGAACCGGGCAGGTGTGGTATCCTTTAAAGTGAATGCAAATGTCAATTTACTGCCAAGATATAAATATGTAATGTTTGATTCACCTTGACCATATAAAAAAGCTATCCTTCTGGAAGGCTTGCTATTCTTGCAACTGCTGCACAGTCAGCTGACTGGTCTTGTGTGGTGGTCCTGGAAGACAAACATCTGCAGCCTCGCATCCAGGCAGTTTTCACCACCAGAGGACAGGGTACCTGTTATCACAACAATGGCTGTATATGGTATGATTGGTTGTTAAATCATTCCTAATACTTTAACTCAGTGTAAATATAACCACATATTATTTTGTAATTAGTCTATTTAATCATCAGCCGCTCTTTGTAGCATTTCAAGTTTATTTTAATTATTGAGAAAATTGGCAGCAGACGTAAATGATGACCTGTCTGGGTGAGACAATAAACACCTCGGGGGGCTTATTGTTCACAAGCTGCTTCTCTTTATTAGGGTTAATCTGACTCCGTGGGGAGGCACCTACTGCAGTGACACAGGAGATTTGAAGAAACATTGGAGGTGGCTGGACAATAAGCATCATGATCATGTTCCGCCCTGGAAGCCCATCTGCCTGACACTGAGCCGTAACCTCAACATCCGCATCCAATCCCAAGAGCACATCTGCATCGCTTTCACCTCTGGTAAACGCAGTGTGCAGCTTAATGTAGGGGCAAAAGTGAAAGTAAGTTAGGGTGGCTTGTGGTATTAATACATTCATTTGTAGCAATAGCAGAACTACAAGGGGTTACATATAGATCCAATTTTAGGTCAAATCATTGCTTTAATTTATATTTCCTTGCTGTCGTAGCTGAATGAAGGCAAAGGTCTAACGCTGCCGGGGCCTGACATGCTTCAGAGTTATCTACAGCAGAAGAGCGCAGAGATCAATGTTCTGCTCCAGAACATCCAGTCCCTCATCACCTATCAAAAGACTGTCAGTCCACGGAAGGTCAAGCCAGAGCAAAGCCTCATCTCACAGATGGAAAGACGGCGGCTGCCAATGAAACAGCAACAGTCTGCCAAGAAGACCCCCTAAAGCCGACGACGTCCTTGAATGGCAGTTTCTCATTTGTGCGATGTGAATCGTACTGTAGCATTGAGAGTTTGAATGCGATGGCAAAGTGCTTACTTGAAATAAAACCAAATACCATCATTAAACTTTTTTTTTTTAATCAGAATGTTCATAAATAGTATTACTGTACACATCATTTTCCATGGGACACACCAAAGCAAATATTGACATTGTCCTTTTACGTTTGTTACTCTGCGAGAACCACTAGGAAACATACCCATAAATCATACAGTGCAAAACTGCCAAGGACAACGGTCCATTACTTTGCCAGAGTAAAAGTATATTAGTTTCAATCAACTTTTGTATAAAAAGGAAAAGTATAAAACATAAGATTTTATTATATTTTTTACATATTTGCAACAGAATAACAAAAAGGTAATTTTGCTATGATCAGAGGGGGAAACCTGTTGGACCTGAGTGTCCTGTAGCACATCAGGCCACCGTAGAGTTCTACTGAACGTTACAAAGACGGTTTTATTTTAAAAAAGAGGAATAAAATATTTTGCAGCATTTTTCTCGTTATCCTTCCAAACCCATCGAGGGAATCTAGACATCAGTATGCAAGCCCCCTTACAGGCTGATGAACAACCCTTTAGTGCCTCTTTTTTCGCACCCCAAGTGTCCTTATTGGAACACTCTTAATGCAATTCACCCCTTTCCTCACCCTCTCATACTGTGCAAATTCTTTTTATTCAAATCAATTTGGGGAGATGTAACTGATCACAAATCCACCCTTTTCAGAATGGATTTTGGATGGATTCTCTTACATGAAAACAATCCTAACCACAACACCACCTTCAAATTTTAGTCAAACTAAATGATCAACTCAGAACCCAAAATAACACCCTCCACTTCCCAGTTTGTTATGGACTGCGAGATGAATACCTGAACCTCGACAAACTTTTAGCTACTTGAGCCTCTGTGGGAGAATCTTTGGCCTTGTGTGCTGGGTTTTGTTTTTTGCCGTCAGCTCAGCAGTCTTGGTCTGAGCTTGCAGCTCAGTTGCAGTTCTCCGGTCACCTCGCCTACTCGGCCTCACAGCTCCTGGTCGTGGCTGGAGTTGCAACATCCCATTGCTATCCAGTGGGTGTTCACCAGCACCGCCGCATCGAACTTGGACATTACTTATTCACAGACAGCAGTAGGTTAATCTGAAAGAGGGGCGTAAAAAATAATGAGCGCTCGCCGTGACTTAGCTGGCGCGTGTTATCAAACGTTTCTCCACTGAAGTTGCTCTCAGCCGATTTGGATGTTGCAGCGGTATAATGAAAACTGTGTTGGGTGCCTTTGGGTTGTGCTAATCCCGCAGTACTGTACCTGCTCCATAGATGGACATGCAACGATTTGAAGGTCTTCTCCGCTGTATTCCTCCTGAAGCAAGGCGTGCAGTCTTTGGAATACTTGCTGGATGTTATTCTGTGGGAAAAGCAATCCTATTACTGGAGGGAAATTAATACTACATTTCCATCTGGCCTATGTCCCCCTCACTATCTTGTTTCCATGTCAACCGCAGAATTTTGTTTCTCTCTCATTCGGCTTCACCTGGCACCTTGATGAAAAGTACACAAGGCCGCACAAAGATTTCTCTATTAGAGTTCAATCACAGCTAAAAAGGCACAATCTCCAAGCCAAATTTAAACAAAAGGCTCAGCCCAAGACTAGAATTCAAATATAGCATTGTTGGCTAGATCTCTCCAAAATTGATTGGCAGGCCTTTAACTACAGTGACAAACCCTCGCTAACGAATAAATGCAAGTCATGAGTGATTTCTGATGCTGTGAGGGGTTTGTTTACATGGTAATGTCTGCACACACCACTGCACAATAGACCTATAATTTCAATATCTGTGAGGAGAGAGAAACAAAAATGCCTTTCTAACTCTTCAGTTATTTCAAAGAATTACTGATTGCACCTCTGAGTGCAAGCACATGGTATTTCTATACTTTTATGACTGCATTCTTTGAGATTTAACAATGGCATGAAAAGATATCGACTCATGCAGTGCATGCTACACCGTAGCATTCCTGCCACCCACCCGGACAGGCTTGAAAAGGATGAACTCGGTGTCTCTATTGGCCAAGTACAAGGACATGCTCTGTAAAGTGCTCGGCAGCTTGCTCTTCATCACCCGGTAGGTAGCCATCACTATATCGTTGATCTTAGCTGAAATGAGAGAAAAGAAGGACTGAGAAAAAAAACACAAAAAAAACAAACAACAACAAAAAAAGAAAAAACATTGACATGCCCTCTAGCATTCGCTATACAAGTTTTGATGAATTACAGTGCGACACCAGTGGCGTTTCCTGAGACAAATCTTACCTGGCTGTGCCCAAGGTTGCTGTGAGAGACTGTACGTAGGACCACCTTGGATAGCCATAGTTTTAAGGGCTGCAACCTGAGTGCAGAAACAGTCAACAGTCAAAACATTACAACTTGAAAAGACATAATTAGCACTGGTGTTACTGTCAACTGGGACAATTCAACTTGATTTAGACAAAGTGTAGTATTGACTTAGTAGAAGTAGTAAAAGTGACAATAGAACACTGAGGGATGTGGATAAACAAAAATAAACAAAAACTTAAAAAAACAAAAAAACAAACAAAAAAAAACTGCAAAAGATGAATGCAACACAATTATTGCACTGAAAGATTTCAGAGCCCAATAAAATATCACAAGACATGCGTATACACACAGTAACGCGTAGAAAACAGAATTAAATATCCTAAATGAAAAACAGCTGTTTTATCTTCAGTCGTCAGTAAAGTACTGAGACCTTTAGTGATCGATGAATAAGCAAATTTATTTTTTTAAAGATTTTATAAAAAGGTAAAAGCTGAAAAAAAATAAATGCAGGTCAGGATGAGCCGTCACTGCTTGAGGCTAATTCTGCATTCGCTGTAACAGTTACCTTGGCGAGAAACTCCTCAAGGTTCCCCACAAAGATCTGAGTCTGCTGCTGGATGAACTGCTCACAGCTGAACTTCAGGTGTCGGTCAACTTCCTTCTTCGAGTCAATGTAGTGCTCCTTTATCTCCGGCGTTCCCTGGGGGCCACAGAGACAAAGGGGTTTAGCACTATCAAGTGGCGTTTCCATAAGGCAGAGCACTATCAAAGCACGTAAAGTGTGTGGTGCGTTTCATAAAACAGGCACAAAAAAATACACTACCTCCAACAAGAATTCCAGTATGGCGTTGTGACTGTTAAGTCGGAAGAATTTGGGAACAGCCTTGGGGTTCAAGATTTTGAAGGCAGCATCTTAACACAAAGCAGAGATTAAATCTGAGCTGGTGTAGAATTAGAGTGCCCTCTAGTGCTGCAAATTTAATATGACCTTGACTGAGACGAGGGTGGAAGGAGGAGCGTGTCTGCCCTGTGAGCCATCAGTTAATGTACATTATAGTGTTGGATTACACTGTAATTTCCACATTAATTGTTGCCACTGGTGCATGTGATGGGCACAAGTTGCTTAATGAGCATGAGAATGTAATGACTGACTTTACGGAGCTGAACACCAATGTTCCCTCCACCTTTAATTATCTTACCTCGTGTTTTCTTCAGGTCCAGTGAGATTTCCTTGATGGCAAAATCGGTGTGAAATGGGGCAATCTGTTCGCGCATTATCAGCAGGTGCTTGATCAGGAAAAGTTGCCCGTCTATTTGTGTCTACAGAAAGTGATAGCACACTGTTAAATCCACACTGCAGGCTGCCAACACAAAAGGGCATCTGCTGACTAGCCAAGCTACAGAGAACATAAAAAAAGCACAGGCTCGGAAACGATAAGGGAATATGTCTAATTAATAACTGCTGATTAACCATAGCTGGAAAGGGACATATCACTGTGACAAAATAAAGGCAGCTGAAAGCAGTTATTGCTCATCTAACCACTAAAATGTTGGAAAATCATCAACATCGGGTGGGAGCACATCCTCTGAGATTAACGCTGGTGCATTCATTTGAAGTGTTAGGTTGAAACGAGCCAGTTAGCAACAGACAGACAGCTAATATGAAGGTGTGAGAAGTCCATAAATAAAAGGATGGTCTGCTGAACACTCTGTAGAGCATAATAAAGCACCCCTTAAAATAAACTTTAAATGACATCCCAGCTGCTTTAGTTAAGGATTCTGCAGCCAGAAGGAAGATGAATAACACATTATCTAAGAGGGAACTGATCTTATTTACGATGTCAAAAGAAACACACACTTCCAGCTATATTGATTATTATGCCAATCTGAAAAGTTAGGTAAAAAACACAAAACCATACTCTATTCTTAATCGTGCGTGCCAACCTTGTTTTTAAGGATGATATCTGAAGCTTTAAGCAGCGACTGGATGCAGGCAGATAATGCTTCTTGAGATAAACCCTGGAAGACTGCTCTCTGGAAAAAGACCAAGTCACAACAAGAAACACATGAATAAGAAATGCAAAAGTGGAAACACTATAATGCCACATTTGTGGATGGGAGACTTTAAATTAGGAACAAATAAAATTTGAAGGCTCACATCTATACATCTGTAGAGCTTGGACAGACAAACCAGCGTTCGTCTGACAGTGGGGTACCACATGCCGTGCAGATCAGCAGGAGAGATAGATGTCTGCAGGCTTGACGGGTCCACACTCCCTGGATTCGTTGTGCAAAAGGAGAAAGAGCCATCAGGCAACGGCAATAACAACAAAAGTTGTTTAAAAAGCACGTGTCACAATCTGGAAACACAGACCGGCGTTGCTGTTTCTTCTACCACCAGGATCCTCAAGCTGAACATCAGAAAACATGGATTCTTGTGACATCTGCTTCATCTGCTCTTCCTTCAAGCTCTGAGCAATACTCTATTGATGACAGAAAAGGAAAAGATAGAGTTAGTAGACGGACAGCGTTAGATTCTGGAAAGTTATGTTTTTCCATTTCCAACAGGGTTTTTTTAAGGCGAAATTAACAGAATCTAATATTCAACTTGCAAAGCAAGTCTGTTAAGACAGACAGAAAGCAATAACCATCTAAATAAATATCAAGAGCATCAGAGAGATTTCATAGTAAGAATACAGTGTAGATGCAACACATTAAAGAGTTGTTAAATATAACGGGATGTTTAACAACAACGTGCAGATATTCACAAGACCAAAGACCTTTCAAGGCCCTACATTTGCATAATCAACTTAAAGCATTTTGACTTTTCAGGGACCTCGAGATAGAAAGTGTTACATGTTGGAAAGTCTGTTTTTTTTTCTCCTTTGCTTTAACAGGAAGTCCACAGGTTTTTAAAAGCTTAACATAGAATTAAATAAAACTTGCTAAAAAGAGACCTTGAAGACAGATAAAAAAGACAGATACATATCTAAAGAAATACCAGAGCATATCTCTGCACTATCAGGGGAATTTGATATTGACAAAATAGTTTATATTTAAGAGCTTTAAAACATCAAAGGCATATTTAACTACATGTGCCGACATTCACAAGCCGAAAGAACTTACAGGGCTTTCCTTTCCATACAGTTCAACATAAAACATTTAGACATGAAGGACCTGCAGACAGTTATTTTTATCTTAGGCTCTAGGATCTTATTTTTGACATTTTAAAGACCAGACAATGAACCAAAAAAATGTATTTATACATTAACAATTAATGAAAACATTTATTAGTTAAAGCTGGTTGTGTAAAATGGGTTACAATCAATGGAGGTTTGTTTCTGAAGAAGTTACAAAGGGGAAAATAAATACATCCCTTTCAACACACAAGACTTACCTCCATCATCTCCAGTTTCTCGGGATAGGCCAGATCCCCCGGAGCTGGGTTGTAGCCGGTGATATCAGTCTGGATGTAAATGTGAGTCCTGTAGACCAGCCTCTCCTGGACATCCTCCAACATCTGCTTCACTACTGCATCAAAGGACCCCAACTGAGCAGCTTCATAAGATCACACAGGGGTCAGTTTACAGTCGAAGCAATATCAAAATCACAACAAACTTTGCTCTCTAGTCCCAACACTGTTGTGAATAGCTATCAGAGTCCCAATTGTAAAGTGGATGTATAGTGATGGGCAACCAGAATGGGTGAATGAGAAGTGAATAAGAACCAAAAAGCAAGGTATGTATCAAAGAAAAAAAAATCCCATTCTCTTGTGTCTTTCCAAATTCGTATACTTTCACTGGAGTTTGTGTGCTAAGATACCAGCCAGCTTAAGTCGACTTCACAAAACCCCCATGTAATGTTTTAAACCTTTAAAGGAAAGGTTGGACATTTTGGAGCCGAGGGCTGTATGAGAAGATCAATACCACTCTCAAGTTTGTGTGGTGCGTAGCTACCGCCAGAAGCCGGCTAACTTAGCTTAGCACAGAGTGGGAATGGGGAAACAGCTAGCCTGTAGTGTAAAAACTACAAATCTCTGTTTTCCGGGGGGAGGTGATGTGTGAAACTATTTCTTGGTTGATAACCCCCAGTAAAACAGCGATTTGAAGTTTGTCTGTTTTTGTATGCGTCATACATATTTAGTGATGGCAGAGAGACAGTTCAAGGCCAACAAAAGCTCTAACCTACCATTGTTATGAACATGGTCTTCCAGCATCTCATTCTTGAGGATACTGCAGAGCTCGGACAGGGTTTCCAGGTGTATGATGTGGATGATTAGAGGCCGGAGGACATCATACAGGGACATGCACAACTTCTCTAGCAGCTCGCTGTAAGAGATTAAAAAACCATTTAATTGCTTTGTACAACTGAGAGAAGTCTAAAATTACACTTTCTGTTCATTTCAAGCATTCCTTCAAGTTAATAAATAGAGTAATGACTAAAAATAATTATGAAAACTGTTTTAAAAAGAAAACACATCGAAGACTAAACATATCAAGCAAAACCTGAAATGGTGTTGAGGCTTAAACAAACACATACTGCCTGCGTGTGTGTTACAATGGCTCTCTGTGTTCAGTGATCGTGTTACCATAGAGGCGGGTGCTACTCACTCTAGTTTAGGTGTAGATTTAGAGAAGAACTCATTGTACAGTTGGTGTTCATCCTGGCACACGTGAACCATAAAGGCACAGCCACTGCGTACCTGCACAGATACACACAATGACCACCCACTTCACAGCCTACCGATACTTTGCTTTGGCTCCACTTCAAACAAGCAAACATGTCCTCCCACATAAATGATGCAGGTGCCCATTACAGCAATCATTAACAAGATGCATAACCTTTCAAGTTTGGTAAAAAAAAAAAAAAAAAAAGAATCTCGGACAGGTGGCTGTTATGGCTCTTGCTGCGTGAAATTCTGACCTTTAATTACAGCATCCCCATCAAGCCAATTAGTGGAGTGCTTTTAAAATGCCACTACAGCGTCAAAATACATAGTCTGTCCAGGTGCCAAAACTCGATCAGTTATTTCTGAGGTATCAAATTAGAATAATATTTAATTATGCATTGCTGTGCCAACCTTTAGACGAATGACATTTTTAAAACACAGCACAATAGTCACTGCAGGTATGACAGAGTAGGTGAACAACACTGCAGAGCAATTCACTCGTGAACAAAACAGGAGTACGCTTTGGTTGCCCGCTGTACACAATCTCATTTATCATGTGCACAGCTTTGTGTCCGTACCAAACTCTGCAGAAAAGAACCCAGAGGGATCACACTGTGCATTCTTTGCAAGCTTAAAATGTCACCTTACTATAGCTAAAGGGCAGTTCCGCTTTGAAGTAGTCATGCCATACCAGAGCGCAGTGGTCTTTGCTGTTTTGGTTGGTCAGGTCTGTAATGGTGGATGCGATGCTGGGACTGAGGAGCTGCTCTCTCTGGTCAAGGTAGCACTGATGGATTTCATCAAGGAGCTGGTGGTATCTGTTCACATCAATCACAACGTATAAAAAGGAAGGATGAGTCCATTTAGTTGCTAATGCTGCTACTTTATTCTGGAGAAATGCTAATACTCACTCTGGAATCTTCTCTGCTCGCTGTTCTATCTGTTCAATCAGTGACTGAAAGAAAAAGGAAATGTAAATCAAAATGCAAATCATACCCATGCATAATTTCAGTGGGTAATAAAAACATTATGCTCACTCTAACTTTCGGTGCAACTGCTCTGAACTTTACATAATAAAGAGTAAAGGCATTGTCTGCGTTGGTCAAGCCCATTGGATCCTGGAGGGGAGAAAAGAAAAATGAAATCAAGTATTGATACTGGTTTAGGCACATAAAGTATCAATGCCTCTATACACTGAAATGTGACTTTTTCTTACCCTTTTCGTTAACTGGCTTGTGAGATTCTGCATAGTGTTTACAATGTGGATCTTCATGAAGTGCATAGCTTTAGAAAGACATTGTTTAAACTTGGCCAAATAAACTGGATAGTCCTTGAAATTGGGCTGCAATCAAAAGACATGAGTGTTAAGAGTGCGTTAGACAGCGTTAATCGTGATGGCATACAATATGCTGCAATGTATAAATCATACTACACGGGCAGCACAGTTCTGCAGTTATAACAAGTCAACAATATATTGTCGTGGTTTAAATTTCCCAGTGGAAAAAACCCACAAAACTCTCTGTAGCACAGAGGTTATAAATATGCAGTAATTACACAGAATGCAATCAAACACATTTACTGCTTAAAAACATGATCTAGTGTTTAATTATTCTATTGCTGGTAATAAAATGAGATCTGCACAGACAGAACTGAAAGATTGTCAAGAGTGCAAGCTACTTACATGTGAAGAAACATATTCAATGCAGTCATCCAATTTCGACAGCATTGGTATAAAGCCTTCGCTATTTACAGACAAGGTTGGCGAGTTCAGTTTCTGCAAAGACAAAGACAAAGCAAGGTGAAGTAATTCAAAACATAAACGATCATAATCCTCAGGCTCTTGGTCTTTATGAACCAAGCAGACTGTCACCACTGCCAGGAACGTGTTGTTTTTAACTTTAAAACCCGTTTATTAAAAATAATGTTAATATGGGACATAACTGCTGATGTTTAATAATGATTAGGGTGATACTTAATTAGCAGTTAACATACACATAATTTGCAATGCAATGTGTCAAGAAGTAGACAAAAAAAAAAAAAATCAGCCTACCGTGTTTATGTTTTCTAACTCATTAAAATATGACAGTTTCTGCTGTATGCTCTCTGCCAGGTCAACAAGCTCCGACTGCAAAGAGAGAAAACAACAAACCACAGTTGACACAATACGGCATGACAGTTTAATTTCAGTTCAAGTTCACTCCAGTTCAACTCAAATGGTCCAATCTACATATATTTGTGAACATAAGCAGCTATCTGCAAGAAAAGAAGGAATGAAAACTGCAGCGTCAATACGACATTCAATACGCCACAGAAAGAACGAGGAACAGATTGATGTTTGACCTGCAGAATGCTTGCTGGTAATTTTATATTCAGACAAGCTTCTATCTATGTCATGCTGTTCCGAACTTGATAGCGTACGATATTTCCAGGCTGCAGTGACTCCTTTGGGTGTTGCCACAGGTGTTTTTACACAATTAAAACAACTCCAGAGTTAAGACCATATAGGCATTACAGCTAATTCTGCAGTTTCTGCCATTGGGAATGATGCTCATGTTTGCAAATACTAAATTCTCGGCCTGTCCTGGACTATAAGAAAAATATATTCAGTGACATTACAATTTAAACATTCTCTACTGACTAAGTCTCAGCGATCCGCTCATCATGCGGCTCGGGTTAACAGACGAATAGAGCAGCATGTAGCCTACCTGCTCTTTTAGGAGCTGTTCACAGGCCTCGTGTAGGGTGCCAGTCTTATTGGACACAAATAGATACTGTTTCTGAAGGGAGTCCAGGTGCTCCAGGGCAACACTGACATCTTTCAGAATCGCATCGCATTGTTCCTGGTAGCAGTTTAGATCATCTCTGGTTTTCCTGAAGGGAAGGTAGAGATATTATCTGTTTGCTTACCCAAAGACAACATGATGCAGTGAAGCTACGCGTCGGTTTGCATAGCCGTTAGACAATGTTTTAACACAGGGAAGAAAAACGTGATGGATTGTTGTTCTTTGTGGGTTGAAACTTTCAAGCATGATGCACTTCTGACCAAACCTTAAACAGGGATGTCACAGCAGATGTTCTCCGCCAGCTGTTAAAGCTAAGTGAGTGTGGCCAGGCATATAATAGAAGAGTTCAGCCCATAGTGCAGATTATTACTTGGTTACTTAGGTCTGACTCTGTGGAAAACACAGCCTGATGACCTGAGCTCTGTCACAACGCTGGCCAAACTTGAAACGTCTCCATTGGCTTATGATTAGTTATCGTACGTCTGTGCTTTATATCTAGCTAGCCTAGAGCCAAGCATTTCAATATAAAGCACGTTGAGGTTACTTAAAACATGAAATGTTGCTACCAACTACAAACAACACAGCTTTCCCTTGTCTAAGTGGTTTGTTTCAGGTGTATCCTATAAAGAAACCTTGCTCTTACCCTGTGCTATTCTAAACAAGCTGACACCACAGTGTAGGCATGTAAAACACTTCAAAAGTTATGCACCTGTATTTTACGTTCTCATCCTGGTCCATGTTTGACTGTAACTTCGCAAACCAGGAAAAAAACTGCAAAACAAATTAGCATTGAATTAAAACCATGCATCGTATACAATAAGTCTGGCTGGTTACTGCACGGTTTACTGCTGGCAAAGACGAGTCACCTGCTGTGCAGTTTCTATCCTGTCACTCTCCATGTCAAGCATCTGGAAACCCTTGAGCAGGACGTCCTCTGTTGAAGCGGGCACAGTCGCTGTGAAGGGGGAGTGCAAGGACCGCGACGAAAGGCTGCACAAGTCCTCAATGGGCAACTGCAAAGGAAAGCATCGTCTCGGTTTCTAAACATACCTAACAAGCCTTCATACGAAGCTAGCAGGACGGCTTGACGTGGCGGAGCGCAGGTGCAAGCCCGCTAGTTAGCATGCAGGCTAACATTCCGTGATATATTAACTTTAGTATGTTGCTTACATGGCAGAGAGTTGAATAAAGTTAATTTAAAGGCAGCTTCAGGGTTAGGTTAACCTGTTTAACCTCACTGACGTCTAGAAAGTAAGTTAGCTACCCTGTTAGCTAGCTAGCTGGCACCGGAGTCACATCTCACCTCTGACGGGATAGACAGCGTCTCAGATGCGGCTCGGATCTCCAGGACAGAGTCCATTTGTTTCTCCGTGAGGGGAGCCATGGCATCTGTGCGACGATCCCATAATGACAGTTTCTCCCTGGTTTCTTTATCCGTTAGGTCCAGGAGGGACAGATCCGTGAACGCCATCGTCACTTTGACTAGCACCAACGTCAGCAACAGTAACGCGTAGGTACTTCCTGTTCCGGGATCGTGGGCGGGGCTTGGTGAAGTGGCTGGGCTGACCCAGCTACAGTACTGAGTTTATTCACATCTCAAAAATAGTTCACTTTACTCAAGGATAATTTAATATTACTACTTTTAATCAGTGGTGGAAAAGTCTTCAGATAGTTTACTTAAGTAAAAGTACCTATACCTCAAAGAATAAATACTATCTTACAAGATAAAGTCCTGCTTTCAAAATCTTGACTAAAAATGCACAAGTATTAGCAGCAAAGTGTACTATAAGTAAGTGAATTGTATTACTTATTCATTAACGTCTAAGCAACTGTAACCTCAACACTGTCATGGTACAGCAAATTTTAACAACCGTTGGATAGTTTCATATCTACAAATGCATGTTCTATAAACTGATCATATTTTTTTATTCATACGTATAAAGTCTTGCTCTAAAAAGTAACTACTAACTACAGCTGTCAGATAAATGTAGTGGAATAAAAAGTACAACATTTCCCTCTGAAATGTGGAGGATGATAAATGTAAAGTCTTGATTATCCATTTATTCAGTATTTTGCTTTGTACTAAATTTGCCTCAGATATCACCTGGTTGACAGCTGTAGCCCATCATATAACTATAAACTAGCACCACAGGACAAATATGCCAACGTGATAGATGGGATTTCTGGGTGGGACAGATATGGCCTCTGACAGGATAATCATTAATCACGGAACAAATCCAGTAGGTGGAGCCCTGGGGCAAATCCTTAATAGTTCAACTGAAGATTTTCAGTTATTTTTCATTATTTCTGCAATTTAGTTTATTTCCTCTAATTACTCACTCAGAGTAATTTGATCAGACTTATTGTAAGTGTTGCAGTCA
Source organism: Nannoperca australis (assembly GCA_036023655.1). Lineage (NCBI taxonomy): Eukaryota > Metazoa > Chordata > Actinopteri > Centrarchiformes > Percichthyidae > Nannoperca > Nannoperca australis. Next base: position 170,741 of record JAVQJD010015144.1, read on the forward strand.
CACATGCAAAGATACTTTGTATTATTCCCCAACATACTGAACCTTAACTTTAATTAATGTCTATGTCTGTCCTTTGTTAGGTATGTAAAATAGAGAAATAGAGAAAAAATATAAAGAAAAAATAAAGAAAAGAAGAACCCCAAAATGTTGTCTTTGTTTAGATGTTTTCTTTGCCACGTTTTTTTTTTCTATCTCATAATGGAAAGCTAGCAGTGTAAGACACTGGGCAAATATTCTAAATAATTTTTGCCTTTCAATATACTGTAAGTGATTAAATCATTGCAACTCGCAATCGATGGCTCACTGTCTTGAGAAAAAAATTTATATTTTATGCTTTTTCTACAACATGTTCTGTATGTGATGAAAAAAGGTTTTTAAAATGTTTGTTGTTTTAAGCCTCTGGTCTGTGGTCTTAAGGCATTTATAAAATTGTATTAATCAAGTTATATATTTACTTAAGCACACAAACCGATCACTACATTAGGAAAACATTGCATTACCTGATTAAAATAAAAAATTAATTTTAGTTTGTCTTTTGACAAAATGTTTTCTTTGTGAAACTGTTACTGACAAATTATACTTTTAATTTTTCACTTAAAGAGCAAAAGTTATAGTCAAAATCAGAACTATGTAGCTGTTCATTTGATTACACGAATGGCTTCCAGTAACCCTTTATGCACAAAATGTACACATCTGAAAATCTGACAATGTCGCAGTGGCTTTACATGGAGGATGTTGTGTTCACGTATCACAGCTCTGTCTGCAGGGTGTCTCACGGGGAGGTCAGACAGAGTTCAGATATATATTTTTTCTTTTTGCTCGTCTACTTTAGTTAAAAGGAGATGCTGCAGAATTCAAGCCACATTACTCCAGAACAAAACGAGATGTCAGAGCAAATCTTGTCAGAAGTTTGGCTCGGTGTGGGTCAGAGTGAGTCCTGTAAAGCACGACTGACACTTGGTGGTGTTTTCCTTTCACTGTGGTGTTGTGAGATCTTGTTCAAGCTTTAATGAGCAATCAAGTACAAATTAGTATAAACAAGTGTACAGCGTAAGTGATCATCTCACTGAGACACATAGCATGCAGTACATCTTAAAATGAGGACAAGTCGTATAGTTAAAATGTAGTCACTTTTATTACATCTTGTCAAAGTAAACATAAATTGAAAATTGAGGTGAGGAGCACTCATAATGCTTAAATTTACATATAATAAATATGAAAAAATTTCTGAATTGACCAATTTCACTTTATAATTTCTATGTGTAACTGTAGTTAACTATTATCTGGTCTATTTAAGTGCTTTTTCATTACAAAACAATGACAAGGAAATGTTTGCATTATGGTACAATTGGCTTAGAAATACATTTTATAGTGACATTGTCTTCTCAAAGTGCTATGATTAAAAAAATCTGTCCAAAAAATAACATTTAAAAAGGCCTATAATACAACCTTCAAGAAACGTTCGAGTCAGAGAGATTGCTTGTCACTTGGAAATAAGGTTCATCATCACCCTTAACAACACATGAATGGGAAAGCGTGTAATAGAAACTTAGAAACCCCCAAAAATCTGAAGCCTATTTGAAAATATCTCTTTTCATTTTAAATTGAAAGCAAACCATTTAAACAACCCAACTGTGTAATGTACATGAATGTGCAAAGCAAAGAAATAAAATCTACATATGCTTGTAAATCATTTCTTTAATAATTCAATGAATTTCAGCGTAGGCTTGATTAGGAATGTACACCTGGGCCCTTAATTACATCTTGTTTGTTTTTTTGTCAACAGTATGTGGGCATCAAAGTCAATGAGGTGACGGTAGTTTGGCCCCTTTTTGGGGGGAACACAAAGAAAATCCAGCAGGACAGGTTTTGTCAGTGGTTGTAGTCTGTCCCCTCTAAGTGATCTGGGATGGGCAGTCCAGTGAGGATAGTTAAACACCTGTTCCACACGTTGAACACAGGGCAGACTGGCTGAGCAAAGGCGATGTCAAATGTATACAAGTGCTGAGAGCCGACAGCGTCGTAGAAAGACAGGGATCCAGAGTCATAGTCCAATAATACCCCGAGCCGCCGCAGGTGGGGTGAAGGTTCAATGGGCATCTCCTTGCTGTTGTGACGCACGACCCACGAGTTGTTGCATCGAGACAGTACCCAAGAGGCTGAGTTTTTGCCAACCCACTCATGTTTTGGTGCTGACTTGTGTGCAATTCCCACTGCAAACCTGCATGCCCAATGAAAAAGAAAGAGATTTCATAAAGACTTGTTACATGTCAGCTGCCAGGCTTTTAATCAGAGTAAACAGGTTTGAACACATCACCCCGGTCTTAGCCTTTTTATACTAGCTTCCAGTATGTTATAGATTTTTTAAAGTTCATTCAATTACTTACAAGACACTAAATGGTCTGACTCCTCACTATAGCTCAGATCTTTTATCCCCATATGACCCTGCTTGCACTTTGAGATCCTGTGGCAAAGGCCTTTTAGCTGTTCCAGATTCTCGTCTGAAGACTAAGGGGTCCAGAGCTTTTGAAATAAAAGCCCTGAGGCTCTGGAACACCCTGTCAGAGGAAAGATGGCAGGCTGAGTTGAGTCAGTGGCTTCTTTTATATTTAAGCTTAAAACATACTTTTATCGCCTGATTTCATCTTATTCTAGATTTTATTCTGTTTATGGTTTCTGCCATTTTGAAAAACATATTTATTTAGTTCATTTAGTACCTTTCTTCTTTTATTTCTGTGTTTGTCTGTGTTTCTGTGCTGTAATTTGTGTTATTTTCTTGCTATGTAAAGCACCTGGTAACTTTGTTGTGCTATATAAATAAAGATGTTATTATTATTATGTTAAGCATTGTAAACCTGAAACATTATTGATAAAGCTCTGTGAGGCTGTAATTAGGCACAGAAGTGTGTCAGCATGTTAAAATGCCCACAATGGCAATGTTAACATACTGATATTTAATTTAATGTTGACCATGTTCACCATTTTAGTTTAGCATGTTAGAATGCTAACATTCATTATAGTCATTATTTGTGCAGGTATTTGGTCATTTACTGGGACAATGCACAAAGGTCGACATCACTGTAATAGCCAAAAGGCAAATTCAGATTTTTTACTGTAATTAAGGGACACCTAAGTTATTAGGTTAATTAATTGTGTGGGGAACATAAATGTCTGTCGAGAAGAGACAATTGATCAAAACATTTCTTCTACTATTCAACATTTCATTGCAATCCATCTAATACTCCCACAATACAATAATAATACAATAATCCATTGGGATATTTTGGTCTGGTCCAAAGTGGTGAACCATGATATATACATACATTGCCATCCCAAGAGCCACAACGCTAGCGTGGCTCAAAATAGGTCAATGTTTTTACCATGTGCTGCCTCCTATCAGAGCTTCCCAGTAATGGCGGCCGCTGTCGATGTAGACATTTCCCGTGACACCGTAGCTGCTGTGGCTGGAGAAACGGTCCTGACTGTGGCTCTTCTTTGATGATGTCTCATCCCTCTCCACTGTCAGGTTGTCATGGGACACCCTCAGCTTCCGGTGAGCCGACTTTGGGTCCAACTTGAATGGCTGACCTAAAAGACGTGGGTGGGGGTGGGGGGGAGTGATTTCTAAAATGCATTACAAATCTCATGGATAATGAATTATAAAATAAGTTCTGTACAGTTGCTAAATGTGACGTACTGTTGGTTTTGAGTTTCCCCGGTTCACTGCTGCGGTTTCCAGCCTGGTTTATGGCCTTCACTATGAAAATGTACTTGGTGCCACACTGGAGCCCGTGCACAGTGTAGTGATTTTGCTTGATGTTTGGCACAATCATCCAGCTGTCAGCAGAGTTACACAAACCTGCAGCCCAGACAGAGAGTCACTGACAAAGAATAATCTTGAAAACTCCTGTTGAGTTAAGGCCTCATTCAATGTCTGAAATCAAGAAGTGGGACAATACAGCGTAATTGAATGCAGCATTTTAATCTATAGCTTCTGCTTTTGACTCATCAAATAAAGACGCATTACCACTCATCCAAGTGTGCTTGAGCACTGAGGCAGATGAGAATACATTTCTTGATCGAGCATGTTGTGACCTTGTTAGAGCAATCAATTCAAACAGTCTGCTTCTCATTTCATCCCCCGCGATAATATCGTGCTTGTGATGTGCATCTGGATGTAAATCCAGTCTGACTGAGCTGTTTTTCCCCCTCAAATCCCTTCCTAGAAAATTGCAGTGTATTTTGGTAACATCTCATTACCCATAAGAGCCAGGACAGAGCTCTCCTCTCCAGCTGCTATAATACTATATTATGTTTGGATATTGTAACATAGCCCCCAAACAATTTAAAGTCCTTCAGTGAAATCCCTTTCAGATCCCTCCATTAATGTCATGTTTCCCACCACAAACATATGTCGTACTCCCACCAGAGAGCTGCATATAGACTTACTGACAACATTAGATTGGCTGGTGAAGATGGCGTACTGAAGTTCATACGATACAACAGAGAATTCATCATCTGATGTCCAGTGAACTGTGATTGTGTCATATGAAGCTGTACATAATTCCTCACGGATCACTGGTGGATTTGGCGCTGCAATGGGAAAACAAAAGATAATGCTGTTCTGAGACAGTAATGAAAGCTGAGTGAATTCTACTCTGCACACAACAACATCAAAACAACAAACACAAAAACAAAACAAAAAACACAATATGTTGCAGAGACCAGTAGCGGCAAATAGCACCATTCATTTGTGTTTTAGTGTAATTAAGCTAGGTGGCAGCTCCTCCAGCTTTTACAGCTACAGCCCCCATGCAGAGTTGAATTCACACTGCACAACGGGCGCTGAGCATAAACAATCAACCTGTTTCATTCAGCTGGAAGCTTAACTGTACCCTAACATTTGTGAGCTTTTTAGTTTTCTGGCTAAGAGGCACGTAGAAATATATAGCCCCTGCTGCTATCCATGCCAGAGCCTTTAAATTGTTTGAATCTATAATTGAAGGATAATGTGAGGAGGATAATGTGAGGAGGACAATATTGAAATCCACTTTGGATGAAGGAACCCAGCATATCATCTAAAATGAGCACTTTCAAGAATTATAAACTGTGTGTGGAAAACAGCCCAAAAGTTGCAGTGTAATTAAACTCATGTGGCAGTATTTATTGAGCGAGCAATAGATTATGGTAACTAACAGATCGGCTTTGTGCCATACAATAAAACATTGTGTGCTTAACTTGCAAGACCCCACTCACCTGTGAGGTAATCCAAGCTTTCGAGCATTTTCTTCTCCCGTGTGAAGTCCAGAGCAAAAGTATCAAAGGTGTCATTCAGGTTAATTTCTGGTAACAGGATTTGAGAGGATGCTGTTGCCATACAAACTCTGTAAAAAGGAAGAATATTATTAGATGGTGAGTTTTATACATCATATCCATTGTTTGTTGGCTTGTTGGCTTCCTCTGTTCCCTCACCTGTCACAGACGCTTTTAGCCGTTTGGAGGAAGCGAGTGTGGTCTGACTCCTTGAGAGTTTGGTCGGCCTGAGTGATGAGGGAGGAGGACCTCTCGATGCACTGCTTGCAGCCGGCTATCTGCTGGGCTAGCTTCCTCAGCCGTATGGCCTGGGCGGGAAAAAAGGAGATGTTGATAGATAAAAGGCTTGGTAAATAACCAACCAATTTGCTACCAACTGTATGAGGCATCAACCTGCCAGATGCTAGATTTGATTTTACCTCGCCAATTAGAAGATTCTACTGGGGAAAATTGGATTTACACCCTTGACAATTAGATTTTTCAGTTGTGTAATACCCACAAGACTGTGAGCTTCAACCTGTTCTAAAAGATATACTGGCATGAGAGGTGTATAAATGAAACATCACTTATAACAGCGCCATAGTAACCAGACCCTCCTATATCCCGCTATCTGTGCCTCATTGGTTTAGAGGCTTAAAGCAACTGCAGAACCTGCCACGAGGCACGGGGTGAGGGAGGAAAAAGTCCTGCTCCAGAGAGGGCCATCACAGGGCTGATCTTACCCTGACAATGAGCATGGCGCAGCATGCCATTGCCTCTCTAATGGCATCAAACAGGGGAAAAGGAAGTGCTCCACAGCTATAATACTCTGCAGTCTAGTGAGTATTACAGTTCAAGTAGCTTGCAAGTATCTGGTAACAAATATGTAAAGCCCACATAAAATAATCTATCCAAACAGATCTGAGGACATGTTGACACCAGCCTGTCTGGACTTTAGGCTATGTTAAGAAATCAACAGAAAGCCTTCTCTAAACCATCAATGTATCGTGTGTTTTTCCATGCCACCCAGGCTACCCAAAGGAACGGAAGGAGCCACACTTTTACAAATAAAGAAACAAACAATCATTATATGTCAATATAATTGATAATATATTTTCTACATCTTGCTAAATTGAGCAAGGACACGTGTCAGCATATCAGTACCATCATTGTTTAAAGAAAAGAGAGTTGAAACTTGGGAAATGGGTTAAATATAATTTGTATCCTTATTCTCTTCATCCAGATAGTTAGAAGAGTCTTTGAAGAATCTAAAAATACCTTCAGAACAAAAGTAAGAGTTGTTAAATAAACTGGGGTTTTCAAAGGCCGCCTGGTACTTATTTTGGGGAGATCCGTGACTTGGATGTAATGCTAATACAGAGGCACAAACTGGGGCTAACATGGGACATGCAAAAATGTAGTGTAACATAAGCACAAATGAAGAGGAGTGATAAAGTCAGCAAAATTACTTTAATATCAGTTACACAGTCTACAATGTCAAAAGTGTAGAGTGTGTTTTATTGCATATGGATTAAACGTTTTATTTGTAAAAAGAAAAAATGGAGTTGTAAGCTAGCTTGTCAACCGTGTGTGGAAGGAAAGGTTATCAACATGCACAAGGTGATAAACAAACAAACAAAGATTATCAAGACACAAAAGGTGATAAACAGTACCTTTCCCTCCTTTATCTTGGTAGCTATGATTTGTCTTCGCTGCTGAATGATATTAATCAGCAGGTCACACTCCTCAAGCAGCTTGTTTTCCTGTTGCGATGCATTTACCTAGACAAGACAGATATATAGATAACAGGCAGTCAATAAGGGGACCATTTTGTAATGAATTTGCTTTGACGAGATGTTTTGCTGCACAACCGTAGTTTCATTTGATTAAATCATTTTAAATGCATTATTGGCAGCACAATTTATTTTGACAGAAAACTCCATGTGACAGGAAAACCACATTAGAGGATAATTCTGCCTTCTCAAGTCGGGCAGGACAGAGTAGCAGTCAGTCGACCTTGTTTTCAGTTTATCTTTTTATCCCATACACATGCGTGATCGCAGCCAGTGTTATGAACACGTGGCAGCCAGTGATGAGTTATTGTAGTGACACTCTGCTAACTTTTTAAAATCTATGTTATTCCAAGGTCAGTTACAAAGGCATATTTACCATAAATATACCATAAATACAACAATACACTTTTTTACTTTACGTTACATTTATTTCCAAGTTAATACACTTCATCTGAAAATGCTCCGTTTGCAGCAAACTGCATGCATATCATATAAATGACTGATCTATAGACTAATGAGCACTTAATCTTGTTGACATGATGAAAAGCCACACTCAGATACAGCAATCCATCACGGTGTTAATAATTTAATGAGTTGTTGCCCATGACATGCCACAGAAGCAAGGAGCCTTGCTGCACCTGAAAGGGAACAGATAAACAACCTCACCTCCACATGTTGACAGGTTTGGATAAGTTTGCCCATCAGACTTTCCAACTCACTGGTCCTCTTGATTAGACTGCTGAGGTTGGAATCCAAGGCTTGCTGTAAAACAAAATTGAAAAAGAGTATTTCATTATACACGCTCCTCTCCCATCAAACTGTAAACAGCTGAATAAATCTTGGAGGAGGGTTAGGTGAATGGGAACATAAGGACCATATCTGGCTCGAGTGTAATGGGCACAGGAGAGGACACACAAGGCTGCCTCTGGATATGACTGGCCACATTTTGGGCTCTGATCAGGATAGGGCTCCCTGTCCTCCCTGTGTGCCAGAGATCCCATCATACTGCCTGCTGAGACCACAGAGCTTAGCAGAGCATCTGCCAATGATTTGGACAACTAAACCCCGGCTGTGTTAATCACTGACTCAGATCAAAGGCTTAAGTTTCAAATGTAATCTCCTACTGTAATTGGGTAGCAGGATGACTGTGTACTGTGGTAGTACAAAATATTTTCGGACATAAAGTATTATTCTTCTTAAATTAAAGATGAATGCGTAATTCCATTTAAACGTGCTAACAATGATTTCAATGAAAACAAAAGTGTTGCCCTACCAAAATCTTTTGGTTTTAGTCATTAGCCTTGTGCAATGCTGTAAGAAGCCCATGATTTCAATTGAATCAGAATAAAACAGAAAAAAGCTAGTTTAAATCTATAATTAAAGTCTTAATAATAAATATATAAATATATCTGTAATTTTCTACGGTCAAACAATTACTAACACTCTTGTTAAACTGTAGTATCCAGGGAAATGTAACACTTGGTTTAAAAAAAATATAGATTATTGAATTGATGTCTGAGAAGTTCACATGGGAAATGGTGTATAATTCAACATGGAGTTAATATTCAATTAATCTCCGTATGTTGAAAGAACAAACGTTTCACAAATACCAAAAATAAAATATTGAGCCTGATTTCTCTTGATCAAAAAACATAAAAATAGTCAAAAGAAAAGACTGTTAAGAGAGACCTGTAAAGATGCAAGGCTAGTAGTGGGTAGACCTCTTTCAGGTTAGACGTTTCACATTGTGATTTCATAAGGTGGGTAGGTCACTGTGTACTAAAATAGCAGAGGCTTTTATTTTCCCACTCTCACAAATCTGATTTATTTATATGGAAGAGAAGGTGGTGAAAGCCATTTCAGATGCTGAGCTGCAGATACAGGTGAGGTGAGTTCAAAACTTTTAAAATGGATGCATGAAACATAACATATTAATCAAACTCGTGTTGAATATAGCCAAATGTAGTACACTTAAAACTCTCCCAACATTTTGGATTGTTTGAATATGACAAGTCATCGCATGAAGCCAAATAGAGAGACGGTGTACTGTCTTTCTCAGTGCCTAAAATATGGCTTCTCCTGCAACATTAATACTCTCCATGTGTTTAGATGGCTCTCTCTCTCTAATGGAGGCCTCTTTCCTAGAATCATTTAAAGCTGATGAGAGGAAAGAATCTCAGCTTCCTTTTGTATGTGAATGCTTCTGGTCCCACACCTTTGCTTTGGCCAGTCTCCCTTCCTTCCTAACACAGGTCACTGTCAGGACTTAGAGTTTTATCCTGTGTCAACATTAGACATTTTTATCCATTGTCAGAGTTTGTCGCTTCATCCTGTGAACACCACGGGCCCTGTTACATATCAGTGATTTTTACTTTGTTGGACAGCTGTTTGAGCTTTCATTGGAATTATCATATCATTAATAATTATAATTAGAAACACATATCATAGCGTGGTATTGCAGTCTACAAATACAATGTGTCACCCACCACTCTAAATACACTTCATTAAAGGCCTAATTACTATTTTGTTTATGTACAGATATTAAAGGATTTTTCACACATATAATTTAATAGTGTGACTTGAATTTCAAATATGGGTCTGTTTTACAAACATTGCTAATTTAGACAAACCTTGACAAGCTTCAGAAAATATTAATAATTTAGATGTATACTGTATATTTAGTGTTAGCTAATGTTAGCCATAATAATATGCCACATTAGGAAATGCAAATGAACGCCCACTGAATTCCATTTAGCTGCTTCAGTATCAGGGTCCTGGTGTTGTGTATGTTGCCTCACTGTCACACCGTCATGGCTTGCTGGGACACATAAAACAGAGCCATCGTTAATGGTATTAGCTTTTCCTGCTCTGACAAGTCTGCTGTGAGAAAGCCCTGTTAAAAGACTTGTCAGTCAAGGTGGGAGTGAAAGCAGGTTCCAAACCTGTTCCGAATGTAGGTGCCTAAACAACCACCAAAGGGTGCGTTTCATGCTGTATGCTTTGAAATGCCTGTTTATAAATTGGAATACACAGTACGCTATGAAATGTATAATGTCATGTTTTTTTTTTATCATAATTTGCTTTTCAACAGAAGATAATGGAGGGCCTGGATGCAACGTTGCATACGACCTTAAGTTAAACAGGTTAGCAGGCAAAAGTGTCTCATAGACTGCACAGTAGGTCTACTGACTGTTAAGTTTAGAATGAAATTACAGCAGATAAAGGGGAATTGTTCAGGGTTATAGACCTATACTTGGTACATTCTGTAGGGTATTTTTTTCAGGAACCTTATCATGGGATAATTATAATACAAAGTGTGAAAGTATTGTGTCAAATCTTTATGTAACTGTAGGAAGGTCCAGGGCCTGGAATTTATTCCTGGTGCTTTCTTTGTTAGCTGTGGATGTTCTCTGTGTGTTTACATGAGTTTCTTCCCACAGCTCACAGCGATTCAACTCAAATTCAGTTCAAACTTTAAATTGCCTGTGAGTATGAGTAACGTGTTGGTTTATATAAACTCTGCAACAGACTGGAAATCTTGAACATGCAACGGGCAAAAGGTTCTTCTCCCTTCCACCCACTGCTTGTTGAAATATGCACCGGTCACTCTTCTGTATGAATAAAGTGACATAAATAAAGGACGATGAACAGACAATAACATATAATACCAGACCAGGATCATGTCCCATAATCCCAAACTCCGACTGAATCAATGGCCGCTTTATACATGATTGCACACAAACACACACACTTTTACTGCTGTAAACAAGTGTTTGGAAAAACTGGCAACTACGAACGAGCTCAGCTGCATGCCACCTGGGTCCTGTCCTGCGTGCCATGAGAAAAACTATTTCACTGTAAAATGGGAATTGCTGTTTCCCCTGTCACTTGAGGCTTATGACAATGCAGCTAAGGGCATGTAATTTAAATAAAAACATCCCGTCATAAAATTACATCAAGCCTTTGATTGGACTCTATTCATCTCAAGTCCAACAGCCTGTTGTCTTTAACCACTTGGAGAATGTTCTTATTAAAAGAGAAGAACAATGCATTAACTACTGCACCTAATAATGAAAACACAAACAGTATATAATAATAATAATCACCACGGCTACATTACCATGTCTCATTACTACGTGGCGGACACGTTGCAAAGAGCACAGAATGCATTTCGCTCTCATTCTGTTGGTTTTCAAAGAACAAAGCTCTTGAAAAGCAACATTCAGGTTCAGGTTTTTCCAAAGACTAAATCTGTCCCCGAATGTGGAATTAAAAGAAATGATGCTGATCACCTGGTCTGTCTCCTGGTGTGAACGATCACGCCCCACACAGAGAAAGCGGCCAGGAGATTTCTGCACAATGACAGCACGATCAAACAAAGGAGACAGGTTAAGACGGGTCCTCTGACCTATCTTGCCAAAATGCTGCAAAAGAATGGTTGCATCCCAGTTCCACTGTGACCAAGCACTGTGAGAGAGTGGAACAGGCACAAAAGGGTTTCGAGTGTTACTTGTGACACAGTAAACCCTCCTTTTGTGAGTCATGCACGGGCACTGATAATGTAAAAACAAAGCAGATCCTAGTTTTTATTTCATGCAGTGGATGCCATGCAATGCTCAGGAAACACTTTAGGATGAACTTTGGCAGATTGACAAGCTCAATGCAATTGAGCGAAAGACAGATTCCTAAACTAAAATAGTAAATGTTTTGATGATTTGGGAGGATTTACCTTGCTTTATTTAGTGACATACTAGGTCAATGCTAACTTGCTATTTCAACGTCAAAAGCTTCACAATAAAGCTCCACTGCACAATTGCCCTGAGGTGGACAATAAAATGGTCCCATGCGGTTGCTGGAGACATGAGAGACAAGAGACTCACACTGTACTGGCAAAACACTGACCCGCTACTAAAACCTCACTCTCATGATAGAAGGTTATTCACGTTTATAATGGAAGGAATGCAGAGCCACTTTTTTTATAACCTGCATCTAAAAGCATCTTCTCATGCCTTATTGATATCAGCTCATCTGCTTTAAACAGTAGGAGTCTCTTGCCTTGGGTTTCATTACATTTACGACTGGCCAAGAAAGAGACAGCATCCAACTCAATTTACTCTATTTGTCTGAGGCTTATGATGGTCTAAGGCTTATTGTAAACAAATCCCACGAAAAGACCAACATCAACACTCAAAATAAACAAGCAGTGCCCATGTTCATCGTAATGAAGGAGCATGTCACCCAGTGCCACAGTGTGGCTTATTTATGTGTTTTTGGACAACAATGGAGGTCTAAGGCACAGAGGAATACATCTGTACCAGGTTTTGGCTACACAGACTTGTTACGAGGATCAATGAATGGTTGTTGTTTTGTTTTTTCATGGGGTCTGTTTACAACAAGACAAACATAGATTATCACAGGACACACACGTCATTGTAAAATGTAACTGAGCGAGGAAGTCATTTTGTAAAGGTTAGTTGTTTCATATTGTTTATCACAGTGTGTGAAGTGCCACTGGAGATTTGCTTAAAGATAATACTTGCTTCACATTTGATTTACTACAATAAACGCAGATGCATCTCACTTGCAAAAACATTATGAACTCATCACCTTATTTCTACTCGCAAGGGACATTACAATGTATTTATCAAGTGGCAGCAACATTAGCATAATTTGCTCTTCACAGAGGGGTCTGATTTAATCAATTTAAACTAAATAATAGGGTTGGATAGCATTTTATTGAATCCAATATCAAATCCACTAATCAAATCTGAATCCTTTGCAATCCCTTAACATATGTCATTAAATTTAGCTTTTGTAATTTCCAAAACATAAAATAATATTAAATTAAATTATAATTATACACTACAACTCAAAGATTCAATTTAGATATGTGATCACCTGTTGTTGTGTGGGAAGCCAGACGTACTACAGTATTAAGTGGTATCTTCTAAATTAATCAACATTAACATTAATCAACCAATCCTTGTTCATTTTCAGAACCTGTAGCTACACACTGAAAATGAGACGAGCAGCAGAAGATATGAAATGTTGATTGTAGATTGATATCGATTGTTCTGACACACTGAAATAACAGCTGTAACATACTGACATATTGGAGGTTCTGATTCAGACGGGATTAATGAGCTCAAAATATTGATTTGATAATACAATATAATTTGGTATAAAAAGTTTAACTGGGAGACACTTGTGTCAAACTCGAAAAAAACATTTTTGTTTCTTATAAAACAACTGATTCAGCTAAGTTGCACGGAGAAAATTAACTATGAGATTTAATTTTAGGCACCAATGTTATTATGTTATTTTAATATGCTGTTACAAGTTAATCATAAAAGCATAACTACCACAGCTTTTTATAATTTGCTGATGAGCTGTAGTTTATCTCCGTCTGCGGACATTTCTACATCACTGATTTGGTTGAGCTCAAAAGCTCACTTGTGTTTCTTTATATAATTAAAATTCATGAAATGTATTAATAGCTTATGTACCTTTCATACTGTGATATTGTAAACACTAGATAAGAGATTTCGAACAAAAACAGAAATCAGCTTGGAATTCTGTGGGGCTAAAATCAATAGGAAAACTTTTCTTCAGTGCAACTCGAAGCATTCCTCCAGCAACAAATCATTTCTTACCTTGAGTTTGTCATATCGATCACTGAGGGCTGCCACTTGGTGTTCCCGGTGTCGGCCAACCAGCTTACACAATGCACAGATCAATTGTTCATCTGTCACACAGTACATGTTGACCTTCTCATCCTCATGCTCCAGACACATAAGCCCTCGCAGATGGGAGTCGAGCAAGGGCTCAATTAGACGGTGGCCCGTGAAAGGCTTCTTGTTAGGGTGGGTGGCCTTGAGACACTCGTCGCAGTATGAGACCTCGCAGGTGACGCAGGTCTTCACAGCATCCTGCGGTGGGTCCTGCTCACAGAACTGACACTGCACCCGGTCACCGGGAGATGTCATGGCTTTGCTGTCAGGGACGGCTCGCTGACGCCGAGTCTCGTTAGGAGAGTTAGGTCCGCTTAGAGACGCCTTCTGGTAGCGGTCAATGATGTTCTGCAATGTAACGTTGCGTTTAAGTCCCTCTAGGCCCCTCTGGTTGAGGGTGATGACATAGCGACAGGTCGGACACTGAAAGGCGCTGATGGACTGAATTGGCTCGCTGGGCGTGCAGTGTGAGACCAGGATACGATGGGCACAGTTGAAACAAAGGCTGTGAGCGCAGGGCAAGAGCAGCGGGTCCTCAAAGAGCTCCAGACAGATAGGGCAGGTCAGCTCAGACTCCAGTGTTTCCATCTTCAGGCAAAACAAAGTGGAGTTGTGATCGAAATCCAGGGAAGCTGATAAGCTATCTGTAAAGATGAATTAAAGAAATTAATTACAAGATGCTGGTAGCTATTAAAAGACTTAAACTGTGGGAGGTTGTAAACAATTCTTAGATATGAGTTAATGAGTTGCCTTGCATCGTGTCCAGTTAAGCTAAAATTATTATTTGATTCATCGATGGGTCGCTTGCCAGAAAATGTTATACTCTTTATGTTCTTTATTAAGCAAAAATACCAAGCATTCCTTTGTTTCAGCTCATCAACTGTGATGATTTTCAGCTTTACTCGATCTTGTGTGGCAACAAGTTAAATCTCTTTGCATTTTGGACCTTTGGTAGGACAAAACAAGCTATTGTGAGACATCATTATTGGCTTCGGGAAACTGTAACGAGCATTTTTCACTGTTTTCTAAGATTCTATAGACCAAAAAATTAATCAAGAAAATAATCATAGATAATTGATAATGAAATGTATCATCAGTTGCAGCCCTCTGGGTTTACTCCACTTTTAAAAAGTGAATGAAACCGACATGTTCTGCATATTCCGTGTCTATTATCAAGTACTTATGATAATACAATCAAAATTATTCATCCCTATCTTGAGTTTCATTTGATTTCCATTGCAAACTGAATATGAAAACATGAATATAAACATTAAATATTTTTTAAGAGATATCTGATTATGGAAATGAAGAAAGTTGAGAAAATAAAACAAGCAAGCAGAAGAATGAAAACACGTGTCTGCATATTATACATATATCAGGCTTCGGTATGGTCCTTTGGGCCGAACTTACAACTCATTTTAATTTGGCACAGGAATAGTCTAGCTTGTCCCCATGTGTTCCTCCCTATACTGCACCCCGTAAGCCAGCAGGCCAGTGAGGACTGACAGCTCAGCCAAGCAGAAGTCTATTGGCCTGCTTGCTGATGGCTGGGGCTCCACACTATCACAGACACTAAGCCTTTGTTCCCGGCCGGTCAGACACCCCAGCTGCGAGTGGACCCACTGTGCTCACAGCGTCTCTCTATGTGAACTCTCTACCTCCACTCATTATGTGTGAAGAAGGCAAAAGCTCATTATCAGGACAGTCGGGCACAAGTAACCTTTTGAAGTTGGTAGGATACAGCAATTACCTCTGAGCTACAGACCTGGGTTTGTTCTTTCTATTCTATTCAAATCTTCACAGACATTCAGCTATACTCACTGTACTGTACAAGACAAGAAGCGATTGTTGCACTTGTCTCTAGTGACTGTGATGCATCGGCGGGCCTTTGTTTCTTTGCTGTTTTGTTCTTTAAAGACAAAGCAGCGAATGCAGGTGTCTAGAAGTTAATACAAAGGATCAAAGACAGCCCCTTCACTATGCAAATTGCTCAGTCTTAAATAAAATATGTTCAACATCAAGCATTTTGGCACAGACAATATTTTAAAGTTGGTATCTTATCATTCATTAACATAGTATCTTCAAAATTGCAGACACTCAGTGAATAATTCATAACTAATTCATGCATATATAAGTAGCCTAAACCAAACTAATCTCTAGAGTAAACAAACTATGGCACGCAGAACTACTAAAACTATATGTAAAACATTTTATCCATTTGTTTGACATGTTTTTACTTTAACACACGAGACAACACCACATCATTTTTTAGCAAAGCTGTCAGCTACAACATAGCGGTGACTGTACTTGCACAGGTCTCGTCAAACAGGTTACATTGTTACCTCAACCAGGATGCCCTAAATACAAAATGAATAAAGAGCTTTGTATGACAAACACAATACAAAGATGCTAATCCTCTGATGTCATCCCCGATGGTATAAAATACCCTGAAGTTACAAAAAAGTAAAACAACACTGTGGAGAAGAGCCACCGCAAACTCTGTTACAAGTACAGAAAGCTCTCCCATTCATACAGTTTACTTTACCCACCGATGGATTTCGCCCCACTTTGTACTGCCGAGACATTTCTGCTGAAGGAAAACTTCTGACCTAAATCATGAAAACATATTTATGACAACAAATGCACCAGCCATAAACCGCGGCATGCTGTAGAGATGGACATCCAGATGGCACAAGTCTTCACCGCCCCAGTAATCCCGCAGCAGAGCTGTCATTAAGTAAGGAGATTGAGCAAGAGGTAGCAAGCACAACAGGAAAAGTTGCCCGACAATTCCAGGAAAGCCAGCTCCACCTACAGCTGGAGCGCTGGCCAGTACTGGAAGAAGAGAGAGAGAGAGAGAGCAGACAACAGCGAGAGAGAGAGAGAGAGAGAGAGAGAGAGAGAGAGAGAGAGAGAGTCAAAAACAGGAAATAAGCAGAGGCACAGGATTGTGCAGAGCCCCAGCCCATGTCCTCACAGGCAGGTTAGTGTCCTCTCAGCTTGGCCCATTGAGAAATTCAAAGCATCAGGATCAGGTTCCCTTGTGTGACTGTCCCCCCGCTTCTAGCAGCACAATGTGATGGATTGGAACTTTTCTTAGCAACACCACCAGGGAGCCAAAGAGAAAAGCTGAAGACACAAACACGGCTGAGAGGCAGCCTGAGAGGCAGCAGGACTCATCTGTAGCGTGGGACAGGTCTGCAACTCCCTCAGCATCCAGAAAACAAGGGAATTACATCACAGTCTGTTGCCTGCATCTCCAGAGGCTTGTGATGTGTAATATGCCTCGTGGGTGCCACAACCCCCCCCCCCCCTCCCCAAAAAAAAAGCTCTAATAGCTCTACAGATGGTAAAGTTACAGTAAAGTAAAACTTATAAAATCCCCATTCAACTTCCTGACAGCAAAAACTGAAAGGCGCTAAGCATCGTCTCTGACACTACAAATGAAGACGGACTCTGCGTCACATCAACTGTGACAAAGAAGTCTGTCCCAGTTGCTCTTCATGTGGGAATCACCGAGGTACCATCTGCTTACCATGTGCCTCCATTTCAAGACACCCCCCCGCTGTGCTCCATTTGAATTCTCCTGTCATTCAAAGGAGTCCCCAGAGTGACTCTCCTCTCTGAGAGACAGATACACACTGTAAATATTAAAGAAAAGTTAAAGTTCAGACAGTCCATTGCTTGGGAGATGGGCACGGGAATGTCACTGGCATTCCCCAGGTTTCTACTAAATAGTCTCCAACTGGGATGGAATTTAGTTTCATGAGATCAGCGAGAGGGCATGCATTTGAGGAAAATCTGATCAAAATCTGCATATTCTTCCTCTCTTCTGCTTGTTGTTAGCGAGGCAGCTTTCCTCTTTACATATGTACAGTTTTATTACCTTTAGGGCTGGGCCATATTGGGCCATATCACATATCCAAACCAATTTGAGCATACCTCAATACTGCTAGACAGAGTATTGACATGCTGCTGTAACATGACTAGTCTTGCATTCAGAGGCCACAAAAGAAACGTTGAGACCAAAACTACCAAAGAGATTCAATTCAGTCAAGCTCAGAATTGTTAAGCAGCCTTTAAGACAAACAAATCACAAAAGCTATATCACTGTATAACCAGAATACAAAAAATCTAGTCTCTCAAAAAACTATAATATATACAACAATATTAGTTATGTTTTCTATGAGCAAATAGTTTGAGGGAAAAGCTGCATAAATGTTCACCTTTGGAAAGTACAGATTGTATTGGCATTTAATTGTAGTTTGTAGCTTATGTGTTGCACAGCAGAATTATGATCCAAGATGCTGAGAGTTAGTTGACATGACCGGTGTGAGACATATGCACTTAACTGTGTGGCGCTTTGTCAAACGGTGAACTCGAGCACCAACTTAACATCTGGAGTTTTTATTTGATTAGGAAGTAATGGGTCATTTAAAGATGAAACCATTACAGTGTCTCAGATAGGAAGACAATTACCTGCTCAAGCACTTTCTAATCCTTTTGGTTATGGTATTTTATCACCTTTAATGGCAGCTCTTAACCACGTATTCAGCCACTGAGAGAGTGTGATTGCTCTTTGTCTTCTTTCCTGGGGCACACACCTAACATATTTATCTGTAATCCTGTCTTCCCAGCGTGGCTGTGACCAATGGGTGGCCTGTTGCTGCTCCCTAAACCAGCCAGCTCAGCAGCGGCCCATTCAGGACTAATGTGATTTACAGCTGTAGCAGCACAAGCCAGCTGATTAGACTGACAAATCTACCTGATCTGCAGCAGGACACATTACTGAGATTAGCTGGCTGGAGCCTGGCCCCGACCAACATCCATTATTACTGTAACTGAAATCATTGCGGAGGGCAAGTTAATTACCAATCTAAACATTTAGGCTACCGAATTTAAATCTCATCTGTCAAACAGGATTACTGTGAAAAGTATGACTATCATAAGATTTTTGGGACTTTCCATTAAGAGGCTCCAGCTTCCTCCACGAGTGAGCAGCATGTTTTACAGCCTAATGAAGCCCCAGATGAGGAAGTAGCACTAAAAATCGATAATATGAATTATGTTTGTGGCTAATGAGTTTCTCACACACTCAGAACTGGAAATTGAGGTCTAAAGGTCAGCCTTTCCACCATTTCTCTGTAGGCTTACTGTCTGTGCTCTGCAGGTCAGCATGGTCAGCATCACAAAGTTGCACCAAACTCTAATTTCCTCTCCGCGGCTTGGCAGGTGGCATCAGCGGGGAAACGCCGCATCCTTTCCACAACCACAGGGACTTTACAGAATGTGACTTTCCCAGCCGGAGCCTGCTTCCTGCTCACAAGCTCGCAAAAGAAAAAGAAAAAAACCCAACGAGCTCTACATTATCGTGAAGTAGTACGCGCCTCGTTGACATTACGCACACCAGTTCTGAGTCTATTTGTCCGTCACGCCTCGTGTTTGGACAAGCAATTTCTTACCGTCACACAACAAGAATCATGTTTAATTATGGAATACAGTCAAAGAGCGACATCGTGTGGCTGGTTTATAAAATACAGCAAACACGTTTGCCTTTCCTTACTCAGAACAGACCTTTCTTAGACTAGCCTACCAATGCCAAAATTATATGATGACATTTTACAGTTATAATTCAAAAAATAACTATAATTCAAAGAATTTTGCACAGTTTATTCAGTGTAATTATACTAATAATAACCATTAATATTCACACATCTGCCCTCCAATGGATCTCACCTTCCCCTTCACTTTGAACCAATGCAATGGACCTCCACATGTGTTGCCATAGTGACAGCTTGATATCCATTTGTCACTCTGGTGATCAAAGGCGGCGCTCTCTGGCGGGAAGATGTCTAACATTCCTCCTCACGGGAACAAGATAAGTTACTAATTAATAAGGGAAATCACAGACCCCACCGCAATGTCCCAGTTTTACTCTCCATTAGATTCATGTAAAACGACTCCTATGTGCATTATGCATGGAGGCCTGTCGCAAACTGTGTCCACGTGCATTGCCAGAGCGTATATGTGGATATGGCTGGGGAGAAGAGTCAGTATCTTTGATCTTATCAGTGGAGTAAATGGTATTTTGTAGGTCACGAGGCTACCCAGATTACACATGAAAGGCTGGTTTTTATCTCCTCGGTGCTGCTCTGTTTGAGTAAAGGTAATAAAAAAACTTTAATGATGGCTTAGAAAAGATGACAATGAGAAAAGGCAAAGAATAGCCTACTGTAATTGTACTCTCAGGAATAATGTTGCAGGGTACACTCTAGTGACTGCTCTTACCAGATTATATTACATGCTTTTAGATTCGGCCCATGTAAATGCACAGATTTTATAGGAAATTCTATAAAGTGTACACTGAATAGCTGTTTTGACAACCTACTTTGTCTACTCCCACTCTCTTTGACACTTTTAAATCACAAAACTCCCCTCGGCCCTCTCACTTAGCCATCTTAACCCTCAAGTGTTATCCACACTTCAAAACAAGAAAGAATCTGTGAACACAACAAGGCCAAACAACCTCGGCACTTGCACAGAGCCGTGCCTGGAGGCTTGGAAACATATGATGACTCAATGTTTTGGTAGCAAAACATAGAGGCTTAGTAACATAAATACAGGCTGACACTTAAGAATGACCCTGTGACTTACCCGCCACATGATTACATCCATAAACAGGCAAGAGAAGAAGGAGACACCTTTAAAGTCAGTCACTGTTGATATTTGGACTCTGCCAAGCTGATCCGGTGCAGTGGTCTGAACTTTGAGAGGAGTGGCTCGTCTCTCCTGCTCTCTGTGAGTTTATGACCCTCTAACCCTGTTCTCTAAACCTACTGAAAACCAGTAGGAGGATTGAAACTTTCCACCCTTTTTCTCTCCTCTCACTGAGAACTGTACCTATCCCATCTAGACACCAGTGGGCTGCAAATTGTTGCACTGGCCAATCACATGAAAGGGGCAGTACTTGCGCTGGTTTGGTCTATGACTCAGCGACAGTTGCCTTAACTTCCAACAAAGCTTCTTTTGTCATCCTCAAATAAACATCATCCAAATATCTGAACGGCCCACCACAAACACTGCATTCAGTGCATCAATAACACATCCTTTCTTGATTTTTGCATAATTGGTATGATGTAGTAATTTCAAGCGTATTATACCATATAACTATATTATATATTCTAAATTCTCTCTTAGGCCTTTGAATTCCCCCGGGAACATAGACCATCAACGAAAGCCCTCCATCTTCTCCGGTCATGTGCCTTTTCGATCCAGCTGCTGCCACGACAGCCCCTGAAATTTAAACTGCTTTATATATTTATCCACAACAAAATGGATTATTGTAGCTGGAAATGTGTTTCATGCTTAAGGCAAGATTCAATACAGCCAAATTAAATAGTGCATAAGAAAACACAGTAATCAATATTTTTTTTACTCTCCAGAAAGGACAGTGACAAAGTCATGCTTTGTGTCTGAGTCAATGGCCCACTGCAAATGCTGACATGGATGAACAGATCTATTAATTGATAATCCACAGTTTTTGCCGCACAACAACTCTATTCTGCTGGCAGTTGACGTGTTCATTAGCGCTGATGGTGATCAAGCAAACTGCATTTAGTTGAGAGCTTACATTTAGTAACCTTATTTCTGAAAGCCATTACACCCGTTAGTTTTTTCCATGTGAACACATCCACTGAAATGGAAACACACAGGAATGTGGCCCTATTGTGGTTGCCACAGTTGACTCGGATAGTGTTGAAAAGTTGTCTCAGATTGTTGGCATCTGTTCACCATCCTTTGGCTACGTGGACGCTACGTGTTCCCAACACAAACATGTGCTGGCTGACGAGGCTGGCATCCAAACCGTGATGCTGATCACGTAAAGTTTGATCAGTTTCTCAGCTCTGGATATGAGCCCACTTTCACTGTTTAACTATGAGGTTTGAGGTATTTAGTTAGAGGCCTTTACCTCAGACGACATTGTCAGCGACATCAAGACAGTGTTGTTGATAGGGCATCTCCGTGTAAAGCAAATGTTTATGTTATGTGGTAAAACCACAGCACATAAGGCATGGATCGATTTTGGATTAGTGACACAAAGACCCTGCCAAGACTCCTTGTGTTTCACTTTAGCCTGCAGGATTCAATAAAGTATGAAAAGAAATGTGATAGCAATGAAAACAACTTAGATTTGAAGGTATGTTAAGGGAGATAATGACTTGAAGTAACATAAACACATTAATATCTTTGGTAATTACATGAGACTCAATGCAAATACAAAGTTTGTACACATAATGTGCAGTGTGTGGAAACACATGCAGCAAAGCCAAAAAATATAAATGGATTCAGTTGCAGAAAAAAGACCATAGTTGCAACATCTCCATTCATGTTTTCTTTTCATTGGGATCTTCACTTTTCTGTAAATCCAATGATAATTAGCTTAATTTCAAACATATAGACAAAAAAGCATGCAGAACACTGCAAAGTATGTTTATTTTAGCACACCAAAACTTTCTCAAAGCCTAAGTCTAAAAGAGACTTAAAGGGGAATTTTGTGTCACCCACTGGAAATACAGATGATCCCTTACCTCACAGTCTGTTAGTCAGTAAACCTGACTGTCAGTCCATAGTCCGGGTGACAGATGAATACAGAAATAAAGCCCAGGAAGTGATTTTTCTAAAAACACCAGCTTTCCTCAGAAGCCTCTCTTTAGCGCCTACTTTCTGTCTGGGCTCTGCTGCTTCGTCTGTCTCACCGCTATCTCTGAAATTCTCCTCACACAGCCTCTTCTTCTCTAATCCTCTCTAAAGGAAGCCGAAACTGCTCCAAATGGTTCAACCAGGCGCTGACTTCTCAGGCTTTTCCCTCTTTGTATTATTTTGTTGGCTGGGATCATTAACTTAGTCCCATGAGAACATAAGGAGGTAAATAAGCCCCCTCCTTCCCGTGGGAGGCTGTCAATCACAACTGATGATGAGGTGGTGAGGGGGTGCTTTTAGCTGCCAAGGAGGCTTTCCTGATTGGTCACCGGGGGAACAGAGATGCCCTGCATGACAAACGAGAGCACTAGGATGGATGGGCCTGTAGAGATGCTCAGCTGAGGTTACGTGCACATTTATAATAGACTTTTATGCAGCTCACTCATTTACATGTCATTTAAAAGAAAATAAAGCCACGGAAATGAATGAGTAATTAACGTTGACATAGCAAATGTCTATTTAGCACAGCTGAATTCATGAAAATGCAATTTATGTTGTACATGCTGAATGTTAGGGTCAACGTGAAGAATCACAAGATTTTTAAATGACTCTTTGGTACAGTCTGGACACTCAGTGGGGCGACTGGGAGGAAGGCATAAAGCTTCCGTTGCCATGGCGGTGTGGCAAGAGCAACGACGCATCTTGGCGCTTGAGCCAAATGCCACTCTAATCTTTTCACTGGCAAACCTTCAGCTCTCCCTTCACAGCTTGTTTGTTTCTCAGTCAAGCCTACTGCTGTCTGTCACTCTTCAGTTCCTTCCAACATCCCATGCCAGTCTGAAGTCTTCTGCTGCCTTTTGTAAGGAAAGGAAATGTGTAAAGACACTGTTAGCAGGAAAACAATACCTGATGGGTCACTCTGCTCCCAGTGGCCATGAATAAACTCTTAGGCTGACAAGTAAAGAGAGACAATGGACAAATTAAGCGTGACTTCCACTGTGATTCCTCTGCCTGGCTCATTCTGCGCACATTACCCCACACACTAATGGATTTGTAAACAGCACAGCACACATCAATTTCCTATGTAAAACAGACAAACACACACAGCAAGTCCACATCATTCTCACTCCTCAGATGTATGCTAACTCTCCAGTCATTTACAAGCAAATCGACAAGAAAGTGGTATTGCCACTGCCCAAGGTCATACATTGCTACATAACCATAAATTACCTGGGAAATAATGACTTTGCTACTTCATCCTTTCACACAGATGAATTTCAGTGCAATAAAATGCCATAAAACGTATGACATTTACATGGATTGTGGAGTCACACTGACCTTTGAGGCTGGTGCTTTTTAAAGGTGAAAATGGTTTGCCATTCTAGGGTCAATCCAAAGTCATGCCCCTTTTCTGAACTGTAATAAACATTAAGTGGAAAAAAATTTAACTGTTCCAAAATATAAAACTTGTCTGGCCTGCGGTTTTAGCGACTGTTCTCACCTCACCCACTGGAAACCAAACCTGATTCTTTATCCAGGCTATACAGTCTATGAGGCCAACACACAAAGTTTTTGTGGCTTTCAGCCCAGAAAATTTACAAAAAAACATTTCTTTTTTTGTATTCCTGCGCCCCAGTAGCTATTTAACTTCCACAAATCAAAACTTTTTTGATCAATTATTTTTAAATCCAAATATTTGACATCTCCTTTGTCATAATGTATCAGTTTTGACAAAAGAGAAGCTGACTGTTCCCTCACAGACAAATGATAAAATAGGACTCAAAGCCACAATTTAATCCAGTCCAGAGGTCGGGAAGCAGACAATAACAATTATATTTTTCGTTTATATATTTGTATAAGTGGCAATCAAGACGTCGACTTTCTTGGTGTAATCCTGGTAAAATTACATCCACAAAATATGTTGCATTATACTGTACATATATTCCCTTATCAATAAGTAGCAGCACTGTCGAAATAATTATTCCAAACAAATGAATATTCATCCCCACTAAATAAGGCCATTTGCTGCCTGAGGCAGTTCTCTTGGTGGCGGTTGGCACATCAAGCTGTATTAATTGGAAAAAGACCTGAAAAGGGCCAGAAAAGCTCTCCTGAAGAACCAGATAAGAAGTTGGAACAAAATAGGCCATGAAATCTGATGTTACATAAACTTTGATAGGAAAAGAAAAAAGAAACAGGATTTCTCTCAGGAACCATGCTAGCAGACATTAAGCTGCATCATCATATTACAAGGTTATCCTTCACACTGGTGCTCAGCCACAGCAAGTGCAAAGTCATTTTGCACTGAACAAAGGAATCCTGAAATCTGCATTTATTCTCAGGTGTCCAAATCTACATTCTGCAGACAAGAAAGTATAATGAAACACTGTCATAGTGGACAGGAGTCGTATTTTAGGACAGACTGGATATGGTCAAAACAACTTCACCAGAATTGCTCATCAAAGCACATCATCTTAACTTTTCCATCAGATTCAGCAGCCCAAAACAAAAAGGGAGTTAGCCTGACTTACGTGCTATTGTCCAGGGTGATCCTCTAAAACGCAGCAAGAAGACGCCACTCCCATTGACGGCTCAGCATTCTATTTCAGTAGCACATGGATGAGAGACTAAACAAAACATACAGTAGCATCCCGGCTAGTCTCTTTGCACACTCCCTCCCTCATTGCTAGAGCTCCCCACCCTGCCCTGCCCAGCCCAAGCCGTATGCTCATGTGAGCGTAAAACATGCCCAGGAAGCGTCACTTCCACTGGGTCATTTCATGGATACTGTCTCCATTAATGCCCCCCCTCCACCTGGGGTTGTGCTTTTGCCCCTGGCTCCCCACCCTCTCAGCAATAAGACAAAGATATAGCAAATGGAGAGACAAAGGGGGGGGGTGCATAAACCTTGGGGACTGCATTTTGATGAGTTTCTGACTACACAACCAGGCCCCGAACAGATGGGTTCAGTCTCCAGGGCCCTTCTGCATCGTTGCATTTAACACACAACTCTATACATCCTCACAATAAATGTTGTATTCTGACGCTCACTAAACACCACTCACCGGATCCTAGACCACATATAAGCACAAGGCGACACCAAACAGAATATCTTTATCAAGTTTTGTTTTCCATTAAGCCATCAGAAACTGTAATTAAAGTCTGAGTGCACATGTCTAATTCAGGTAGAACACGCTTTGGCATCAAGGTTGTCTTTTTGAGTGCAAGCACTGATCTAAGCAGCAATGATTGTTTTCCTAACTAGCACAGTCCAAAACAGCCACTCCTCATTTTGCTACTAAACAATAGGATGAAAGTGGAGTCTAGCCCTCATCGTGGCAAAGGTTCAAGATTTTAATTGCTTACATCCCTAAGGCATTCTGCCCATAACTAAGCAACACACAATCAATCCAAACATCAACCAAATAAATGAACATGTTAGTACCAAGCCAATTAACACTTGCTGCCATTTCATCTTTAACTTTGAACAGAGGTGTTATTTGGTGCAATTTAAGGTAGGATCCCAGAGAAAAGTGCCCCCATCTTAATTGTTAGAGCTATTTATCACACAGGCGTGCTGGATAGAAAGTAGTATAAGATGTCTGCTGTACACGTCACATCAGCCAGTGTCTACATGCATTTAGTTTGGTTTGTGATTAGCTGACAGAGCATATAGGACTGTTGTGAGCATTGACCTGGAAGTGATTCCTTTCCTCCGAGTATGCTGCAGTTTAATTGGTGGTGTGTTCATGGTTCTACTAAACAACAGAAGCCTAGTTTTCCTCTCTAATGTGGTGTGTAGCAAACAAATCAAAGCTGTAATCTTTATTGGTGTGCTTGAAGTTAGTAAATGGCATAATATTTTACCTCAAGATTCTTTAAATCTAGATGTACATTTATATAGATTGGGGATGTCGTGGGTGAAAGAAAACTGCTTAGTTGAAGTCGTAGACGAAGGCCAAAGGAAACATTCAAACATCATTCACCAAGAAAACCCTTTGTGGTTGGAAGCAACACAATGAAATACTGAACTGTCTGGTGTTTGCTTCATTTAAATGAAACAGCGAAGAAGTTTTGGGAAAGTAAGGTCATGTGTTATGTTTAGTCCACACCACAGTCCCATAGCCTAAAAAGTCTTGGCTTTTATTTTGTCCTGAAAAAATGTCTCCTTCTGAAAGAGTGCGGTGAACGCCTGCTACATTCTTTGCTGCTCGGAGAAGTCTGTAATTGCTTCCAGCTTCTGATGGATCTGCTGTAGCAGACTAGTGTCACGTCTTTATCAGGAAGCTCCCTCCAACAACACTGAACTTATCTTATCAGAGATAGCGCTCTTGAAGCATTCAAACAATCTCTCATCATCCACCTAAAACCCACGCCTAAACATATAGATTTTTTTTCTCAAAGTAGCTCTAGCATGTAAAGACACTACTAATTATATATATGGGACATATAAAGCTTTACTTCAACACCTATACTGTTCCTCCATTGTGCAGTCAGAGAAACTGAGTCACTGCACTCAGACCTCCTACACCAAGAAATGCTGGAAGAGGTCTGAACATCTGTTGTGGCGCGCTGTATTCATGTGTCCAAGGAGACTGTCAGGAGCCAAAGGCAGAAGCCCAGCTGTTGGGATCTGGGTCGGCTGCATCCGGGCTGAGGGATGTTTTCAAAGCACTTTCAGGATACAGTTTTTTCACTGTTGCAGTTAGCACTATCATCACTGATAACCACCAAGCGCATAAAGCACATAGATACAAAATGACTGTCTCTGCTGATGCTCTAAAGGTTAAGAGGCAGTCAAACTGATAACTGTTCTGCTTTTGCTGTGACCCTTGGCTCAGTGTGGCCCTACATAATATCCTCACTTAATCAACATGTCAGCAAAGCACTCCTTCAAGACAGTGTAGGACACATTCCTCAATCTAGGTCTGTGAAGCACATTCTCTGGAGTTTTAAATGGATTAAACGTTTGCTTTTTCCACAGAAGTATCACACAAGAATATTCTTCAGATTCACAGACACAGACACACACACACACACACACACACACACAGACAAACTCGTACAAGCACCCCATTTCCATCCTCAGTTATTTACTCTGACAATGAGACTGAACCAGCAGCGCCTCTCTCCCTGTCACAACAAGCAGCAGGCCCGGAGAACTCACAGCTGCCGACGGTGCTGGCACTGCTGACTCAATGGGAAAGGTTTTGTTTATAATTTGGAATGAAGATTGGAGAAACAGAGCTATGTAATGAGAGCAAAAGTGAGATTTTAAAAAGTAAATCGGAAATTCGGCACACATTCAAAGCACTTAACAAAGGAATTGATAATACATTCAAATGAAATGCCTTTCCCCGTCCAGTTTATTATATAAAATGGCAATGTTATAAGATTGTAATTCAATACCAAAGGCACCAAAGATTGATTTCAGTCTCTTAAAAGTGAGGGAAGTAGGGCGTTTCAAAGCAATAGCAGAACCAGATACTCGCTCGAAAACCAAAAGGAATTCACCAGAGTTCCCTATCCACGGTTATTTGGCACGCTTTGGTATTCTGTTCTCTCTGGGAACAACAGAGCATTGCTTTAGCTCTCACCAAAACAAACGCTATGAGAAGAATAATGCCGCATGTTGGAAATCATAAGATTTCTTGTAAAAATACGCAAACCAGAAAATCTTGGACAACAACAAAAGCATGACAACAAATTGTTTCCTGTGCACAGAAAATTTTAAGTTTTTGTCAGTTCGATTAGTTGCCAGCATTTGTTTTATGAGAAAACTGATATCAGTATATTCAACTTTTAGCAGGTGGGATGCATGTGCAAGCAAGACTGAACTTGTTGTTATGACAACATAGCTGGCTCCCCTCTAGATTTTAATTCTCACAGAAAAATATGTGTTAGACAGTGATTCTCCTTGTACAAAACTGGTTGTTCACGCCATGCATGTGTGTCTCTACTACTTTCCTGACTGTGCAGCATGTTGTTATTGAGTGATCTATTTCCAGAAGATTTGAACTTAACATAAACTTTATGCATAAGGATTTAGGCCCTCACAGTGACTTTTTCTGACTCAACACAAAAGTGCTAGTAGTTCCCTCATTTGTCTCACTGCTCAGACTGAGACGATTAGCACTGCTTCTTTGTGCAATAGAACCAAGATCTGAGAGCTAGCGCTAATTAATCTCCCTTATCCCGATGCCACTAAACATTTCTTTATCAGATCTTACCTGCTTCCCCATTGCTGCGGCGGTATGTGTCTCTGTCTGGTGAATAAATACTAGGCTAATACAGAATGTGACTGTTAGGCAGCTAGTACTTCCCCTGAGGTAAAACAGACAGGAGACAGGAGGTTGAAGGTGTTTCTCTCTGTGCGTACACTCCCCTTCATTGGGGTGTGTACACACACATACTTCACTGACATACACTCTGCTTCTCATCTGTGCTACAGGTTCACACAGGAGCATGGAAATCTCCTAAGAAGAGTATATTTAACCCTTGCACAAGCTGGCATTGAATGGAAAAATAGAGGAAGAAATTAATTATTCCCATGCATTACCATAAAAATCTGGGGGAAACTAGTGGAATTGTTTGTCTTTTAGCAGTATCCCTGGCACTGGTACTGTTAATGAGTAGCTTTCCACATTTTGTGCAAGGTGAAGAGAGGGAAAAAAGGGTGAAAATGTGTGTCTAAGGCTGGACCTGGTGCTGATATCTTGTAAGTTAGCATCAGATAATAGGGATGAAGGGCTTTTCTTCGTCACCACAGGCAGCTCCATTGAGTTACCAATCAGTGAAAAATAAGGCTCAAGCTTAAGGATCCACAGCAGCCAGCAGGCAAAAAGCAGAAAAGAAAAAAAAAACTTGCTATTAAGCAAGAGAGAATTGGTTTTCTCCACCCTAATGAGAATTCATCCTGTGAGATAGATGAGTCAGTCTGAAAACACAATTCCATACTTGCAATAATGAGATCATATTTGAGGAATTGGGTGTACATCCCTCAAGTGAAAAAAAGTCAAGGTTACCAAGAATTTCAGTGGGACTTAAGACCTAACCTTAGCTTGTGGAATTTCCCCTTTTCAACTCCTCATAAAATAAAATGACATTTGTAATGCATCCATGTAAAAAGAAAAAAAAACCCACATCAGAACAACTGCATGATTGAAAAATGGATTGGAAAGATTTGGAAACTGACAAAGCCACTTGGGAAGAAATCAGAAACCTAGTACTCTGTAGGACGTGGCACATCAGGGAATGCAGTTAGAATCAGAATCAAAATCAGGTTTATTGCAAAGTAGATTTTTGCCTTGTGATACAAACAGCATAGGCCTCAAATTAAGTTAAAACCACCGTATTACAAAAATAATAGAATGGTGAAGGAGGCGCACAATTAGCTTGTGCATCATGTGCAAAAGCTCTTGGGAAAACTCCCAACAAAGGATGTTGCCAATTACTCTGAATAAACATCTGCTCTGCACAACCCAACACCCTCCGTACACCTGATTTTATATATATTAAATTAAAGCAGGTACTGCATAGAACTAATGAACCTCAAAGGAAAACTCAGCAACTTTTACTGAACTGCTACACAATTGCATATGTTAATATTTAAATGATGCAAAACTGGGCACAGAGGGCAATGAAAGATTCAATTTAAGGATGATGATGATGACTCATGGACAGGAACTGGTCGGAGATCTTAGACTATAGAATAGTCATAATGGAGACTGTAAATCTGAAGAATTGTGACAGGACTTAATGCTGATGAGTGAGCAGAGCAGGATGAAGTTGATACGTATTTACTCAGAGCTTCCATAGTTGCTTTAAGTTTAGATCTAGCCTTCAAATTGTATCTATTTCTTCTTTCACTGCTGCCATCTCCTGAATGGCACTTGCTGCTCTTATTATTTACCCTTCCAGTAAGAGAGTGGGAGTTATAAGGTTGCTAGGCTGGATTTGAAACTCTTTTCAGCTGGAGACAAACGAGTTTGAGTCTTCAGCTCCATCTTGCTGAAGTTCTGAAGGTTGAAGAGATGTAATTGGAGCTTTATAACAAAATATTTTAAATTCAGCTGAGCAAAATTGATCGGATCTGGCTTGAAAAACGGATGGAATGGTGGATAAGCCGCCAGCCTAACTAGTTATGGGCGCCAGGAATATCAATCAACTGTTCTTTTAGGACTGATCAATATGGATTGAAAGGTTCAGATCCTTTATTCTTATTTAGGAGTAGTTTGGATTGTATTTTGAGCCGTCATATGGTCTAAATTATTCAAGGAAAAAAAGGCAGCATCCGCATGCAGCAGAGCAACAAAGAGAGCTTCATACAGCTTTCAAGATGCGGGGCTCTGCTTACATATCATGAGGCCAGGAAGGGAAAAAACTTGAGGATTAGAGGGACTTTTTACACACCTGTTAAGGCAGGATGATTACACCTTTACAGTATGATTCATTTGAGACCATGGAGTCTGATGACTTCAGAAAATTTCCAGTAAACCAAACCCCCAACATCAACCTCAGCAGAATAATATCTGCACAATGTTTGGGTCTAGACATTAGACACAGTTAATGTAGATCTGCAGCATCACGTTCTGTGTTCAATAAAATTATTATTAGTATTATTTTGCCCAGAAAAACAACATTAGACAGATATAACTATAAATGATAGAAGGCTGATACAAAAAGTATTGTGCATTACATTTTGTTTTGTCCAGATATTAATCAGAATCAAGGCTGTTCAACAGTGGAACATTGACAGATCACTTGCTTTGAACATCACAACAAATGTGCTACTGAGGCTGCAGAGAAGATTGCCGGCAATTCGGTAACAAAACACAGAAAGAAAGCTTCAGAAATATCCTAGAAGGCCACAGAACCATTCACAAGTCACTTAAAAATCTGAAGCATGCGCTCAATTCTGATAAAACAAATGTCATACTTTTGGTTTAAAATCAAAACACTTGGTGATTTTGTGGTCATTTATACAAACCCCTTGAAGCTGTGTTCAGACTTAGTATTTACCATTTTGCTCTACGTTTGGCCTTCTCTGAAAAAAGAGGCCAATCCTGTTTGTATTAACAAGTACAGTAAATACTTGAACTCTCTGTTACACTGGGAAGTCAGACCTCATTAACAACAACTCAATAACAGCTTACTCTTGATAAAACGTAGGTTCACTGAGACCAAGGAGAAGCAGCTTTTAAATAACGTGCTCCTTAAACCTGCAATGAACTTCTAAAGATTTTAAAACTGTGTGGTAATATTTATACAGGTCATCTTAAAACACTTGGATTTGACAGGTCAAATTGTTAAACACATTTTTACTACTATTTGATTGCTGTACTTACATATCAGAATAAAAAAATGTGCATATGCGTGTTGACATGGTTGAAAATAATTTTAACCAGATTGTGGTCAAAATTAAACAGAAGTGGTTGGAAGCTTTTGCTCAGTTGCTGGGACATGATTGGTTGTTGTTAGGTGGTTGCTAGGGTGCACAGTGTGGTTGTTACAGTGTTCACTACCAAATAACATATTTTTCCTCACTGACCTGCGTATCAGTGCACTGTGTGTTTGCATCATCTGTGTTTGTAGTAGTTAAACTGTGGGGGTAATTAGAATGACAAGTATGACACAGCACATTTTAGGAATCTGCTAAA
Source organism: Nannoperca australis (assembly GCA_036023655.1). Taxonomy (NCBI): domain Eukaryota; kingdom Metazoa; phylum Chordata; class Actinopteri; order Centrarchiformes; family Percichthyidae; genus Nannoperca; species Nannoperca australis. The sequence goes on from JAVQJD010015144.1 coordinate 202,916, forward strand.
TCAGCATGTCTCTGAAAACAAATCTGAATATTAAAACCAAAGGGAATTAAGAGGACGGAGTGGGGAGAAGGTTCAGAGAGAGCTTCTACTGCTGCTTACTGTCTTCTTCACAAAAATGGTGTGAAACCTTAAAGGTGCTGATTAAAGCCTTTCTTCTGTCATGAGAAACACAACCATGTTAGCAAGGTGTTGGTGGGTTTGCATTGTAACTCTTAGAATTGTTTGATTTTTGAAGTCACCGTATGATAACTACCTACCTGCTTAATTATTAACTGCTGCCGCTTTCTTTGATGCATTAAAGTATGATTATATGTTTGAGGCTTGATTTAATGCTGTGTCTTCTGCAGTCTTTAAGCAGCAGCATCTCTTGCAATCAGTGTACACAGGGGAATTACTTGGAATTTGAACAAACCTAGTCTACAGCATGCTGAGAACTGTCAGCTTCTCTCCAAGAACCGAATAACTTGAATATTTTCTGGTAATAATGGCTCATATTTTGCTACGTAAAATAAAGAAAGAATACAACTGAGAGTTGCACATGTTTACATTATTAGCCTCCACCCTTTAGTCTGATATGTTCTGAATATGGAACTAATTTCACAAAAGAGTGCTGGATCAGATGCAAAATGGACATATTTAAACTCAACAGCCTTATCCCAACAAGACACAAAACACATATTTCATCTCAGAACACATGCTAAGTGACTGCTAAATGACTTGTCTCAACTAGACTGTCAAAAAGATATACATAAAAAGATCATAATAAAATGAAATGAGGTAGAATCAGTATGTGTTCATAGTGGTCTCATAAAACAACCTTCATAACAACGAGCTTTGGAGGAAAACATCTGGACGTTCTAATTCCTTCTGTTGCATGGGAGTCATTGTTTCAGCCACATAATTCTGTGTTTGTTGCGCAAGTTGGAAGGCTGAACAAGAAAACTGCTTTTCGGTGGCTGTCATGAAAGCGTGTTGTTAAGCGAATCCTTCACTGCTCAGCCTGCCAAAGAACTGACATACTGAGTTTAACCCAACTTGATCCCCTGTCCCACCCGATACACAGCCTGCATCCCAACTGAACTGCTGTGCGTTATCATGAGGACTCAAGGAGAGAAGAAGAAAACATTGCTGTCAATATGTGCTCTAGTCATGGCATTTTTGGGGACAGCACAACCACATGTTCACCCATTAACATACTGCATTTCATAGCCTGTGCTGTGTACACATCGAAGTGAACAAATTCAACATGTTTTCTACCATTTTTGGGGACAATGTGGGCCTTGTTTCAAAATGAGAAATATTTAACAAATGTATTCCAATTTGGAGCACGAGGCAGTGCAGATGGCGTGAATAAAATTTGACTTTATACGCTGCATAAATACAGCTCTGCCGTTGCTTCACTGAGATTGTAGAAAAAAGGAGAGAGGAGAAAATGTTTTTCAGTATACTGGCCTAATAATCTCCAAACAGATATGTATAATTTGGAAAGCCTTGAAATTAAATTAAAAAATAAAGAAATCTAACAAGAAAGCACTACTTCAAACGCCCCCCTCCAAAGAAGAGAGGGGAGCGCTGTTCAGAATCCAAATCCAGTCGAAAATTGCACCAAATTGCTTAAATGTGTCTTATCAGTGAAACACTCGCTATCAGAAACTTCACATTTTGTTCATAAAGTGTTGAACTGCACAAAAACTGAGAGGCTTAATGCAATCACTGCTAATCCTTTAATCTTGACCATTTTCTTTCTTGAAATAAACTCCGTTACCCAGTCATGACCACGACTCCTACAAGCTACTGTTATTGACATTTGGGTCCTGTGTCACTCTCAGACTCATTAATAGTCTGCTGACTATTAGATTGCACATTTTTTCCATTAGAGAAATTATGGGCATTGTGTTCATTCATTATTGTCATCATTGTCATATTGCTGTATGCTGCCCCTCCTTACCACAGGCTTCAGAAATACATTTTCAGATACAATAGAGGACAAGTGGAATCATAAATCAGCACAAAATAACTTCTTGTCTCAACTTTTGAAATGGAAATGTCCCAGATTAACATAACATTGATGCATCAGTGATTGATGGTCATAATTGTATTTGACTTTAAGGTACACTCCCAGATTTTGTTATTTAAAAACAACAACAATGAGCTTGGGGATTAAATCCTTAAGGTAATTAAGCACTTAAGATGAATAACAAGTTAGTGAAAAGCAGCATATTAAGTATAGCATAGCAAACACCTCAATGAGCTCCACTGAGCTTTATTTTATCCTCTGTAGAGATTTGTGTATCGATCTCGACCTTGAAACACCAGGGCCAGAGCTCTCTTGTTTCTGGACATTCAGCTTCGTTTTAGTTGTGACCTTCCTTTGTCCTCCCTGCAGCTGCTCCTGATGCCAGTGAGTGGACTCAGACAGGATGGACCCCCTGTTGGGAACAGTTGCAGCTCTCTGCCAAAGGATCGACTTACATCCATCAGTGCTGCAAAGATAAGATGTGAAATTAAATATTTAATCTTGATCGTTTGCTTTCGAGAGTCAGGTCACAAATGAAGACGAAAAAAAGTATCTCCAGGCTGTTTTTTTCCTCCAATGCGTGGCCTGTTTATGGTTAGGACATTCAGTGGGATAGTTTTAAGGCAGACTGCTACATTTGTATTGCAGATGCAAAAGCGGTAGTGATTCTGTGTAAAACACATCCAGACATCCTGTTCTGTCTCTTTGGTCTCGTCAGAATGGGCCAAATTCTGCTCGGCTAACACAGCTGTGGAGACAGTTGTGGCCTAGAAAGTTTAACCACAAATCTTTGTCTTGAGGAAATTCCCCAGGTTTGCTTAACAAGGCAACGGGAGAATTTATTATCAGGGCGAGGAAGTTTGTTGTCAAAAAATAATAAGATCACTTACTTTAAAACACAAATTTATAATGCAATCTATTAAATTGCACAATTTTGCTAATATATCATTTCCATCACTTGGTAACTAACCATACAGTTGTATGCTCAAATATGCATTTTCAGCAACTATCTTTAATTTGTACCAAATTTCAGCAATAACCATTTCCTGCATATTTACATACTCATTGTGAGTTGCAATTCCAGGACTTTAAGGGTTTATTTAGTGGTAAATGTTATTGTTATTGTCTCAGCTCAGATCTATTATTTTTATTCACATAAAGTGGGATTACTGTTGATAACTCTTCAAGGGTAGCAATACAAGATAGAGTAAAATGAGATCTTTACAAACATAAAAAAGCCATCATCCATAACACATAAAATCACAATCATCCCCATCATGCTGGGAAAAGCAGTCAAATAAGAATGGAACTTAACTAATAGCTGTTCAATGTGTAATGAGTCATTAAAACCCGCTGTATGCCTTCAATGCACAAGGATTAGGTTTTGAGGAGGCAAGGAAATAGAAAATTATTTCCTGGTCCTATGCTCCCCTCTTGTGGCCGGTTATGGTAATTGTTTCATTGTCTTCTGAATTACAGTTCATGCATATGAGAGAGCACAGTCTGCACTGGCCACCATAATTAAGTGAATGTTTGCTTTGAAGTTCATGCTGATTCCTGAATGTCAAGTTAGATTGTTACCTGGCACCAGAAGACATGGCTCCTTGTATGAGCCACAAAGAGAATAGATACAAATCTATGCTATGCTAATGCTAGAAACTGGCTCAAAACAAAAGCAAATCCTGCAGAAATTAGTGTAGATTTTTTTTCTAAACTTTTTATGCAATGCCTCCCCTAAAGGTGCAAAAGTGAATATGGACAATAAAGCATAGACATAACGAACATATTTCTGCTGGGCTGCATATTACAGATCACATCCTGCCAGAACCACATGGCTCCCAGGGCTATGGTAGATTTTGTCCATAGTACCTGTTTTAGCCTGAAGGTAGAGGAAGAGAGGGATCTGCTGAATTCCAAAGTATACTGAACAGAATCTAGCACTATGCACTCATATATTTTACTTTTAAGTTTTTAGCTTAGATTGTCCTATCACCCCACAGAATTGATTCACATTCATGCTGCCATTTCCCTACACACCCACAGTTGTGGAAGGTGGTGCTAAATCTAACATTTATAGCTGTTAGACCAATCACAAGTCAGAGACTGGGGTCAGTGATGAAAGAAAACAATACATTACTGTGCAATTTTCTTTTGCATTTGAAGGTATCGGACAGGACATGCTGAGATTTGTTTAACCATTTTTCTCCATTAAACTAAATCAGAGTCAGTTTATTAGGTGGTGACTAGAAAAAGCATGTATAATTGTTTCTCTCTAAATGTAAAGTATTGTAAATTTACAAATAATATATATCCCTGGCAATAATGCTGTTTAACCATTATTGCTGAAAAACCAAAGGTAACGGAAAATGAATGCTTAAAAGGTTTTTTTAAATCTAGCTGCACTTAATACAATGTAATAATCCTCGAGTTTTGTTTTCTGGAAGAGAAATATCTGGACATGGTTGATAATATGGACAGTCTTTAGCACTTCCACGACTAAGTCGATTATAATTGGAGCCTGTAACTTAGTGTTAACAGTAGCTACAGCACATATGAAATATCATTACAACTAATTTAAAGCAATATTACAACACAAACAGGATTTATATTTTTACATTGGAGCTTAAAAAAAACAAACATTCATGTATTCAAATTAAGTATTAATATCATTCAAGTCGACATTCAAGTCTGATTTTGATGGTTGTGTTGCAAATCATCTCTATGTATTTAATGACTAGAAGACATTTAAAAATAAACTATATAAAAATACCATACAACATTTTATATCATGTTTACATACACAACAAAATTGGTATATATACACAGTGAAGCACCCCAACAACACATCAGTCTACCAATGAGAAACATTAACTAGTACTGCAAATACAGAGGGACGGGAGCATTTAAGCAATAGGTACTGAGCACAAGACAGCAGAATGTCTTTCTGTTAAAGTTTTCAGTATGTGTGTGTGTGTGTGTATATATATATATATATAAAAAACATAGTCAAAGGATGCATCACACCAAGGTTTCAGGCAGGGCGTCCGCATTTTCTTTTGACAGTATCTGCCATATATGCCACCTCTCCGTCTGCCAGTTCGGTGCACCAGGGTCTCTCTCTTGCCCAGAGGCATCTGCAGTATCTACAGTGTGGGGGGCGGGGCTTTGCTGGCACTGCTGTGGGGTTTGGGGTTCAGGCTGATACGGGAAGAGGGAGGGTGTGGAGTGAGATATGTGGGTCTCCCTCAGCTGTCCATGGTAGGGAAGGGGAGACAAACTATTCGTCCTGACCTTAAGCAGTGGACATGCAGGGTGTCCTGTCCTTTCTGCCAAGTTGTCCGAGCTCAGGGCTCCTGATTGGCCATGATACAGTGATGTTGGTGGTTGTCTCTGTTCGCTCTGGTCGTGAGGACCACTGCTGCTGCGAGTCACCGGGAGGTGTGGCCTGATTTCCAGCACATCCAATGAGGTTTGTGTTGGTCCGACGGGCAGCTTGTTGTTACCTTGGTGACTGCTCAGCCCCTCTGATGATCCATACGACTCACATTCGGACATGTCTCCAAGGGAGCCTGGAAGAAACCATTCATTAACATCCAGCATTCATTACATATCTCAAGACCATCTGCGGCAACATGTGCAGAGGATTCTATTACCGGTGATTCGATGGCCAGTAAAATCCTTGCTGAACAGTTCATGCCATGTGTCCCAGAAATCATCAGTTGAGGCCTCTAACAGGAACAAAAGCATCAAGGAGATTACTTACTTTGGTTTAATCAATCAGAATTGTATCTACATAAAATAAGTCACGCTCAGTTTTTAGGCAAGCTTCTGTTCCCCTACCCATGGCTAGACAATGTATTCAGTTCTCTTACATCAACAAGATAAATGATCTATTACTGTGGTCGTAGTAAAATTGGGGAAACCAATTCAATTTACCAAAGATAAAATAGCATTTCAAAGAGTAAGTAGATTACAATTAGAGTCAGTATTATTATTGTTAGCATTCAACAACACATATCCCACATCTGTGAGAGTATCTGTAAGTATATAGCTGGAGCCGACAGCTGGTTAGCTTATCTTAGCACAAAGATTGGAAAAAGTAAAACATCTAGCCTGGCGTCGTTCCAAACTCTGCAAATATTTATTTTTACATTTGGACAGAGCCAAGCAAGCCTTTTCCCATTGTTTTTAGCCTTTATGCTAAGCTAAGCTAACTGACTGCTGGCCCCAGCTACATACTGTCATACTCTCACAGACACAAGAGTGGTATCAATCTTATTTTAACATCAGCAAGAAACCAAACCATATTTCCCCAAAACATGTCAAACTATTCCTTTAAATCATACTTTATAATACTAAAAAATTAAAATTTTCCCACCTTTGTCCATAGAATGTGTAGGAGAGGTACTGCCAGATCCATCTTTAGAATGGCCACTGAGTTTGTACTGCCCAGAAAGTCCAGGCATCCCGTCAGAGAGTGGACTGCTGTCCTCCGGGTATTTACACAGCAGTCGATCTGATAGGACAGGGGAGTTGTTGTCATAGGGAGACACCTCTCCACTTGATGCCTTGATGGAGTCATTGGATAAGCATCTCTCAGTCAGAGAGAAGGACTCTTCTGCTCTGAGAAGGTCTGGCCCTCTGCAGCAACAAGACAATTCAACATATATTATAAAAACAATGATTAAACAGAGGGACAGCACACACACAAACACATACAGTGAGACAAAAGGTGGACACTCACGAGCACTGAGAGGCCTTCCTCCGCAGTAAGTAATCCACAACATCAGGATCAGTTTCTAGCAAACTTATCAGCACCTCATTCTGCAAGTCAGCAGGAACCTGGTAGAGTAAAAACGCACTTTCACTGAAGCTCAGAATAAGGGATAGCAATTGTAAACCATGCCTTGATAATTAATCACACTTCATCTGAACCAAACAATGACGCTTCTCCATATTAATTAGTTAATGTCTCTGTTTTACATACAAACAGCATGAGCACCAGAGCATCTATTTTCAAAGAGTTTACCACATTCTGTAAATTGCTCTTTTACACCCACTTTTACACACTTTTGTGTTACCAGCATTCCTATAATGTCTATGATGCAATATGCAACAGCATGTTGTGCGAAAATAATTATCAGCAATTTAGAATAGCAGAACCAATGATGCAGAGAAAATGTCTAATGGGCTTTTTTTTTTGTCCTCTGGCTTCCTAAACAGATCATTTTCAGATACTGCAATTAAGTGCATCTGCGCTGAAGTTTCTGGTGACAAGCAGAAAAAGATAATGTACATTAGGATCTTACCCTTGCTCCCAATTATTTTTATAAAGAAAACACTAATTAACTTCTCCAGTGAGGCTTCTCATTTGGGTCGGGCGAGAGAAAAAAAAACTAATTGCATGAATATTTGTGTTTTACTATGATACTACTTTGTTTTATACCTGACTGTAAAAGCCTACTCCCTCTGAAAACCTATAAAGCTCCCATTTTATTAGGTGGTTCCACTCTTTAAAACTTCCCCATAAGAATTCCCCATAAACAGTTTTTTGCCAACAGAAGAGCTGACTAAGAATTTGAGATTGTTTTATTATAACCCCTTTTGCTGTTTAAATGCCTTCTGGTTTGCAGTAAGGATGGCTTACCATAAATAATGTATCATATGTATTGATCATCCTTTGGACCACGCCGATGATGGCTGTGCTCTCCTCTGCACGGGCAAAACTCTGGACTGCAAACTCTTTGTCTGAGTTTTTTTGCTTGTGTAAGAGGTTGGGCCCAAAGATGGTAGCTAAATTGAGGGATGTCATCTTGTTTCCTGTGATCTAAGAAAAAAAAAAAAACAGAAGACGGGATATATTTATCTGGACTGTCTACTTGACATACATACACACTTTCACAGGACATTTTGATATGATTGTGGATGACAGTTCTTCAGCTACAGTAACAAAAAGCTTTCCAGCAAGCCTTCTACATGCTAGAATTCGAGTAGGAATTCCTTCATTAAAATGTATTTTATTTTTAAGCAATAATCTTCAGGTTAAAACTAAATCTTATTCAGCAGCTTTGCTTGAAACACTCTCACTCTACTTACATATAATTACCTGGCATTACACAAATTTGACCCCTGCAATTACAAGAAATGTTTTCTAGACTGAACTGATTTGAAAATTAACAATCAGGCTTAATTGCCCTAGAATTTCTTTTCATCTAGGGCAGAGCCTCCTTGGGACCCAGGAAATGTTGGGAATGTGCACCTAACACAACCCTGCCACCATCAATAAGGCTGTCTCTCCCTTCTTTTGTTCAAAGAGACCAAGCAGATCTCTTGCTCACTGTTACCGTATGTACGCTCTAGGACAGCAGCCAAGAAAAAGCTGGTTTTATATCCGTGGGAAACAATTAATCTCCATTGTGACGACGAGTAGTCAAAAAGTAAGATCATCAAAAGAAAGAAAGGTAGAAAGAAAAAGGATCATTACATAATAAAAAGGGACTTTGGGGCCATGTTAAGACTAGAGCAAAGTGCAAGCACTTGTTCACAAAGGACAATAAGTTCATAAAGCGTGCGCTCAAAGACACTTTGCCACAAAAAGGAAGGTGTGATGATGAATCAAATATCTTGACTAGCCAATCACATTACTTTTAATTCTTAATTTTTAATTCTTTTAATCCAGTATCCCAATCACAGTGGACAATTACAAAAATGCCTCAGCAAATCCAGAGAAGAGTCCAGAGTGGCTCAAATAAATACTGCTGTCTATAATGGGCCTTAATATGTAGATACAAATTGTTTCCCCACTATGTTGCACTTTCCTTACAATGCATAAACTAGAGCCATAAACTACAACTGAACTGTATGATGAATGTAGAAGTGTTTGTGTGTGCAGCACGGTGGTTGGTGTTGGTTGTGCATCATTTAATCAGGATGCCCACAATGGGTCATCATGCATAATGCGCTGCGCTTTGGCACAGCATGTTCTTCCAATTAGAGGCTGCAGATGTAACAAACATCTGTCTCACTGCCTTCCAATGTCTGTTGGGATTCATCACAATCACATTATGGTTGCAAAACAGTTTAGTTATTCAGCTGTCCTCTGCGATAGCTGCTCATTCCTTAACATATTTTAAATGTGTGACATACTGCCAACAGAGCTGGTCCACATACATCACATCCCATGGCATACTTTATTTTGACCAAAATCTTGACACCTTGTCTTGAGCTACCTCATGTGACGTGAATGTCATCTTGAATGCGAGTGCTTATTACACTGCCGGAAAAAAGGGGAATGTGCAGTTCCTTTACCTCCTGTCCTTCATTGCCCAGACTGTTTTCGGCTTGTGCAGCCACTGTGGACAACAAGCAGAGGAGGCGCTGCAGCGTGTCGCTGTTACAGGGAGGAAGCAAAAATATCAGGTGCTGGATGGCGCTCTCTTGGTCTGAATATTCCAGCGCTGCAGAAAAAAAGGCCACCACATTCGTGTCAATTTAAAAAAAGTCAACAGCACATAACTGAAAATGTTACTGAAGACTAGTGACTATTCTTTGCTTGTGTGCAAGTGCGCGTGCTCCTCACACATTGTGTTGATGAAGGCCGTGTAGAGCTCTCTTGTTAGCAGTGGGTCAGGCATGTCTCTGAGGAACTCTTTCAGCAGCGCAGCTACATCATGGACGCTGTGCTCCTCATCAAAATGTACCTTCCATCCCTGGTCAAACTCCTCGCGAAGCTGGCTCAGATACAGTGACAATTGTTACAGCAAAAATGTTGCTCCTGGTTACATACAATGAATTGAAGTGAAGATTTGTGTTAAAGCTAACAAGCTGAAATTGTACCTGTCGTACTCTCTTCTTGGAACTCCCTACGCGGAAAATTCCAACCGTTTGTAGGCCTAAGCAAAGATGAAAATGCTCTCTTAGTGCCATTATTATGTCTATTATTCATCCTCAAAGACATTCAAATTGTATGACTCACAAGGATATGACCAAACAGCATTTGTTACTGAATCATAAGTTTCTAAAGAGCAATGCTGAACATTTCTAATGCATATATACTATACACAAGTTGCACTATTCTTATATAGTGTAACTTCTGAAGCTTTAAACATGTGTACCGTATTTTTCCAGGTGCTGGCAGCAGAGATCCACTACCCTAGGCACCTGCCTGTAAATAGGGTTAAGGCTGAGCTTTTTGTCAAGGCACTTCTTCCTGTTGCCAGCTGCCTCTACTGGCAGGGACAGCTGGAGGGCCTCCAAGAGCCGAGACTGGTTATCATCAAGGTCAGTGATGCAATCCACAGATACTCCACCCTGCCAAGCAAATGGGTGACAACCATGCAGTGACTGATGCGAGTGATAAAAAAAATGTGGTGCAGACAGTCATTTAATGGTCGCGTCATCCACCCACTGAGCGAATATCCAAAAAAGGTCACAAATTCCCAGAGAGATCTAGTGTGTAAGTGTAATCACGCAGATTTCATATTGCACTTCAACATCGTGTCAGGTTTATCGACAGAAAAGCCTACCCTCCTGCGTGTCCGTGGGGCTGAGTCCGGTGTGCTGGGCATAGGTGATTCATTAGGGGTCTCAGAAGTGGAGCTGAGGGACGAGTTGCTGCTGGAGAACTCCTTGTTGGTCCTTTTGAACCCGGAGTTGAGGTGGAGGAAGGATAGCATCAATTCAGTGGGGTCACTGTGTTCCCCCCGTGGGGGATCGTGCCGCTGCTTGTGTGTGCGGTCGTTGGAAATCACCTGCGACAGCGGTATGCCAAACGCCTGCGGCATCGTTTCTGTGTGTGTGTGTGGGGGGGGGGGGGGGAGCAAGACAGTGAGACTTAAAGTTCATCTTGTTGGCTCCAAATCAATTGGGAAATGAATTCATTTTAAAATGTGACAGTCATGTCAGCATATTGTATATTTTAACATTCTGATCTTGTATTCAAAGTGTCTGAAACTTTGTTCTTTATATTCAAACTTCAACTCGAAATAAAATCTGCTTTAAAACAAATATGACAAGAGCAGCGCACGCTCAATATTCAGTCAGGGAGCGCAGACTTTCTGAAGTGCATTTGTAAACAAAAGGGGAAAAGAGGAAAGAGGGGGCTGGCCATGCCAGAGGATAGGCTGTAATGAATGAGCCACCACTTAAGTTTGTTTTTATTATTTCCCTCGACTGCCTGTCTGACAGAGAACATCACTTTCCTGCCAGATTGCTGCGGCGGGCGCGGCAGCTGAAGATCACAGCTCCCTCTGAGACTTCTTTACTGCACTGTAGATTCTGATCACTCAGTGCTCCACGGGTATAAACAGCTGAGCATGTCTGCTTCAGGGAGTCTATACAGCTGCAACCAAAAGGATCAGAGTATGTTTTCAAGTAACTGACTAGACTAGAAACTGGAGGGTAATACAAGTCTGACAGGACTCTCGCACAGACCTAAAAAAAGAACTCTGTTTACCTTCACTGGTTTTGGAAAGACAAACAATAATATCATTAAGTGTGTTAGAAAATCTTATCTGAAGACAATTTGCGAGGGAGGGCCCTAACATGCCCCCCCTACAGTTTGGAGTATAGCCAGTACATCCCACATTACCTTTGTCTTTGCTCTTCTCTTTAGATAATGAATCCAACTTCAGTCTAAGTGACTTCTTGTGCTTGTGGCCATCTGAAAAGAGGCAGAGGTGTCAGAGTTAAATAAAGAACCCTAGTTAACATGCTACTGCTCTTACTTGCTCCACTTGATATTCTTATGCTCATTTCCTAAATGGTCACACAATTCAAAAGGAGCTTTCAACAAACGCAGGCAAACTGTCCATAAAAGGTCAAGCCAAAAATTGAGTTTGAATCTTAATTCAAAACCCCTTTACAGGTGTAAAACTGCCAACTGACAACACATATTTCAAAACTGTGTATCTTTTGTTCACATCTAGCACAAATGGCATTCTCAAAGTATAGAATAGGATCAGACTACAAGGTTACGAACGACAACTAAACCAGAATAAGAAACTATATAGTAAAATACGCCAGTTTTACGAAAAACAGGGGTCTGCGATTTAACTGCCCATCGCAGTGTGTTTAAGGCAGCGTGTTTAGACAATCTCACATTATGAAATCAAATCAGCAGCAAGCATTTATGGCATTCAATCATGAACAGTTTCTGCCATTTTGTTGGTCTTTGCGTGTTTCAGAAGACATGTTGGGACAGAATAGCAACATGGTGGATAAGAATGGGGACTATTACTGTGTGTGTGTGTTTTAATACATTTAGGGATGGTGATGTGGCAGTCCAGGTCGCGATCCCGAAGCAATCGCCTGAACGCCACGTCCTGGAGACGAATCCTTTCCAACTCTGAGAGGCTTTGCAGGGGGACGGGCTTCAGGCCAACGCTGCGTCCTGACACGCTGTTCCAGGTGAAGTCACCCTGAGGACACACACACACACACACAAACACACCATTGCTGTCAATTTCAACGTTCATGTTCATTTTTTGATTGAAGAAGTGATTATTGTGAGTTGGTGATATAAGTAATACTGCTGCAGGACTTCTGTGTCCCAATATGGGATATTTAAAAGTAGTTTCCTCAACCAAAAGCTGAACTGAATCAATTTTCTTATCAGAAAAAGCAGCAGATATACTAATTATGTGGATTATTAAGTGGCAAAAATATGCTTATAAATAATGCAAACACACTTTACCATAAGCTCTTAAATGTGAAATACCTCATCTTAATCTATCCACACGCTACTCAACGAAGTGCATGATGCTGCACATAATTTGGGTGCATACTCCACTGATTTTTGAATAACCATCCATATTGATCAAAAACATAACACAACAATACTCCCTTGGTAAACATTGCTACAGAGCATTCATTCTGAAGGTTTAGTACTATACTAATGACGGAGAAAATAATCTGATCTGAAATCCTCAACCTTTGAGCATCTCCATGCTGGAGATTACAGTGCTTTGATCCAGTACAGTCAAGCCAATCATATGAGCCATGTTCCAAAGAGGCTTAGTAACTCGTTATCAGGATAAGGCTTACACTAAAGTGGCTCACTCCCATTAAATGAGAATTAGGACTGCGCTACGGTAGCATACTTTCTTCTGGTACATATTCTGTATGATAAAGTACAGTATAAATATGTACAGATGATGTGATACGACATTTTCTTTGGCCATGTGTTTAATGTATGGCAGTTTATCTGCAGTTAATACATTTCAATCAACTGAAGCTTTCAACTTACTACTTTGTTCAAATCTGCCCATTATTCTCCTGATTGATTGATTAATCCTTGGGCATATAAATGTCAGAAAATAAAAGATTTCCCAAAATCCAAGAAGACCTCATCAAACTGCTTGTTTTGTCTGGCTTAAAGCTAAAGAAGGCAATCGTCTAAATTTAGAAGCATGAACTGGGAAACATTATTGGTTGACAAATGACTGTAACGATTAAGAAATAATCACTGCTAGTATCCTCCCAGCTGAAGACATGGGGCCTGTTCCATGAAGCGGGATTAATGGGTTAGCCAGCTAATTTTGGGCTTAACTCTGGTTTTCCTGTATCACAAAGCTGGCTCACTTTTAATGCCATGGTAACCTAAACTGCTCCGGAGTAGGTTAACTTCAGTGGATTAGATCAAAACCTGCCCCAACACTGACCAGTCAGCTCCTGATAGGATACAGTACTGACTATATGATAAAGTGACAAGTTATAAAGAGCAATGGATATTATTTTAAAGATGAGCTTGTCATTCCAAGCTTTCCATTTTCCCCCTGGTTTAAAAACAGAGCTTCTAACACATGGAGGGATAGTTTATCACACTAAATTCATGACAAGTAAAGCTGCATTTTATCACATCTCACTCCATCACTGCAGCTCAGACAAACATGTGGAGACTCTGTGGTGATCATTAGAAATGATACCCTCTGTTGTCATTTATTAGAATAATAATCCACACATTGTTAATTAACTCCCTTGATAATACATTTTCAGTCAGACAGACCTTAGCAGGCATAAACTACTTTTCTTCTCCTTTCTCTCCTCTCAGCTTTGGCAGCAGAAACAGTCTTACATTACTTTTAATGTTTTTACATGCATCACATATTATAATAGTCAAAAAGCAAAAAAGAATGCTCACTCTAAAGATGTATATAATAATTTCTTACTTATGTATAGCCTTCATTTTAGAAGTGGTGTAGTTCATGGGAGGGCACACACAGCACAAACATTATGTTAACCCAGCATGTATTATTATTTTTTGTCTCGACTACATGATTTAAGTATGGCGACAGATGATCAGTCATACAAAAGTGCATCATTAAAATACAGTCACGTTTGCTGTTATCTAACCGTTTGGTTCAGACATTCCTCCTGGGTGACTATATGGGAGTGGAAATGTTCTCCCTATCTGATGTGTGGGTCAGCTGTTCCCACAGTTTCTCTTCATTAAAGAAGTGACGTTCTCAAATCCAAATCCAAGCGAATGACTTTGCACATGAACTTCCAAGTACTGTGTAAAGCATTTTGATGCAATAGTCCTTTAGTGATTCCATAATTGTTGGTTTGAGCGTATCATGTCCAGACATGACGTTTGAGTGCACAATCACTGGAATCTCATTTATCCACTATTCTTCTTATTACAGTATCACTAATAAAAAACACACGTCTATATAATTATTATAAGTTATCTTCGGTGACTTGTGCATGGCTTTTTCTAACACAACTTTGTATGTTTTCAAATTTGTCACAGGGGAAGAAAGTCAGACCCAAACAGCTGCCCCCAGTTGTTACAGAAGCAGCCATTGTTAAAGTTGGATGAAGTTACTGTTTCTTATCACATGGCGCTCATGATTGCAACGGTCACTGATGGAGCCAGCATTTTATTATCTTACACTGAAAATACTAGATTTGTCCTGGCTCCCTCTCTACAACATCAGGTGTCATCTGACTTCACACAAAGAAGCTAATAGTGCTTTAAGCCTTTGTGTTGTTGCTGTTCCTTTATTGTTTTTATCCACCTATTTCTATACTGTTACAGAATAAGCCAGCACTAAAGCAAGCGTACCTACTGAAACTGATCAAGTGATAATTGATCTCGACCCTCTCATGTTTCAGTGATTACACAACAAGGTGTACATTCTTGGCTGTCCAGTACCCAAGTTTAATTCAAAGCCTCGCTGAAACGCAGAGCTTTTGTAAGCGCTCCCTGGAATACAATGAGAGGAAACGTTCAAGGTAGTTCATAGAAAATAGCGAGATTGAAAGCTCAGATTACACCAACCAACCACACTTGAACTAGGCCCAGGGAGGTGATGAATATTCCTCAGTGCTCAGGAAGCCATTCAATGGGGCATTGTGGGAAATGTTTTTCACAAGAGCTCCTTCACCCTGTCCACATTATTTTTTTCTTTTTAGAGTAATTAATAACATTACATGTTTAAGTTGACTCCTAGTGTTGTGTGTGTTTGGTTTTTCTTTACAAATATACCTGAAACACTGTTGACCAGACCAAAATAACATCGCGGTGTCCTTTAAAACTTGGAAACGACCAGCAGCAACACATTAAAGTAATTCAATTACTTACGTCCTGTTATTCTTAAAATAAATGAATGCATATATGTGCTCTACAGAGTACACTTCAGACAGTTTTATATGCAATTACAAATAACGGATATGTTTCCCTTTGCTTTCAAGGCAATGTCATACACAAATCCCTATTTACCAACGGTCTTTGAAGGGCTGGACTAATAATAAACTACTAATGCTGACCAATTGGTGATGACACAGTGCATGCATGGGTGGAAATCTTAGTAGTGTGTGCAGAAACACAGAATATCTCAGTCCTTTATTTCACTGAATAAAGGAGGATATTTATTATAAACACACTACTTAAACGTACTAGGTTAAATGTTTGCCTCTGCCACGCCTTTTAGGATGTTTCGATACTTGTTAAAGTCTGTTGTCTTAACGCACACGTCCACGTGTGAACGGCATTATGTTTCTGTCTACCTGTAATTGTTCCCTCCACTCTTGTGAACCATTTGTGATTCTGGGGCGCCTTCAGAGAGCCAACAAGTTCGTCGGTCAGACTCCTAGGTTGCAGAGACAAACCGACAACAGCGGCAGCTACTCACAAGATAGGCGACGCTTTGCTTGAGAAGGGGTCCCCCCATTAGAAATGGTCGGATCTCAAACGTGTAGACCACCTCTTACTGCCAAATTAACCGCCGCCATTTGACTCCAGACGAAACGCCCCACATCAACGCAGTCCTACATGCTCGCAGCTTCAGCCTGGATCCAGGACTCACACGGCGCGCAGTTTAAAGTGGAACAAGTTCAGCGACCGACTTACATCACGGTGAGAGACTAAATCCCTATAAGTAACATTGCCACCGATAAATGGATTGGGAGGGGTTGACGATAGGGGTGAGTCAGGTCACAAGTTAACACAAGACACCCATCTGAGAGGAGAGGAGGGAAGGACAAGGACGTCCTCCTTACCTGTAACGTTATGTTAAGTTGGGTAGGTAACGTCACATCATATACACACACAGGTAACACATTCAACAATGCAAAAAAATGCAAAGTGTGTTGGTAGAGCTATAATAACCTTCTTTATCTGCATGTTAAATGACTGGTTAATGTGTAGCATAGAATGCTGCATCCAGTTACCTAAAAAATACTTTTAGTTAAGGGAAGGGCGGTTCGTCCTGAATACTACAATACCCATGAGCCTCAGCCACCGTTACTATGGAGAGCAAGTCAAAGGTGCGAATTACAAAAGTAACTTTACTGCAACAAAAACACAAAACAAACAAACTCTACTGGACTTCTATGCGGTATACTGCTCCACAGTTGTGGAATTAATCCACAATTGGCCAAGAAACCAAAAGTGAAAAGATTTAAGATGTTGAACGTCTTTGAGCTGTTGAACGTTGCGTTTAGCTAGCTAACGTTAGCACAGACTGGTGATTGGATGTTTGACTGTTGATAAACGTCTTGGGGCTTAACGTTAGCTAGTTGACATCTGCACACAGGCTACTCATCGACTACAATGTTCTGGCGTGGTGGCAGAAATGTTAAACGTATCTCAATACCTGGTCAAATAAAACCATAACTATTTGCATTACTAGACACCAGGTAATGTTAAAGAACAGGAAACAGTGTCTCCATAATATAATCCACCAGAGAGTACTGACAAGTTAAGTTTTTCAAATGTAAAATGTCTGATTCAGTACATATCTAGTTCACAAATCCTTATTACAATCTTGTTAAATGTTTGTTAATGTTAAAATACGAATACTGACAATGTTTTTTATAACCTCAAATATCGATACCAGTCTTTAAAAACATTGGTCGAGCTAAAAAACAAACATATTCTTTGCCCTGCGCACCCACACAGGTGTTTGAATGATTCTAATTGATTAGTCCTCTGCTCAAGTTGAAGCTGGGCAGAGGAAATAGGCTTTTTCACATTTTGACTTGTCATAGTAGAAAAAGCACAGGTATTACTAATAACATTAATGATGGCTCTGTTTAATTCAAATGTCCCAGTGAGTCATTAGTGTGTGTGTGACAGTGCCGCAACATGCACAATACCAGGACCCTGAGACTAAAACAGCTAAATGAAATTTAGGAAATTCCATCATTAATGTTTATTAATTACACCAGTGCTTTTCCTACTGTGACAGTGTCTGTGAGGAAGCTTAGTACCAATTAACAGAAAGTATTAACAGTATTACATTCAATTCATAGAACACATTTTGACAAGACACAATGGGATATCAAATGTGTAAAAATAATTGCTTTTCTGTGGTACAATGCTTGAGAGCACAATGACGGCGAGTCACTTTCCATTATAAACTTCAATTGGAGAGCTACTTTCAGCACTGTTGTGGCTTTTTAACTTTTCCAGCTTTATTATTATTGAGAGTAGGAGAGTAAAAATGGGACCGCTAGATTTGATTAGTCTCTAAATCTAACTTTTTCTGAAAAGAAGCTGGATTTCTGATGAAATACATTTCCTCTTAATCAATTTCCTTTTGTGAGATTCGAGTGGCTTTGTAACAGAAAGAAGTTTTCATTTTCCTCTAGCTCTTTCTCCTTCAAGCCATCTCTCCTCCATGGTGCTCGCAGGAATGCAGATCCATCTTAACACTCCAACAGCTCAGTACTCTTATACTTTTCTTTGAGAGTACATGTGTGTGATTCGTCATGACTTTTGAATTTAAAATTGAATACAGCAAATAGCAAATTTGAATTTCAGAATTAGATTTGCAGCTTTGCCTACTAGCTTTTGAATTCAGAATGTACATTTAACGCTACATTTCAATAATGATTTGGAATAAACATTGAGAATCAACAGAGGGATTCTGATGCACAGAGAAACGCTCTCATAGTACATTTAAAAAATGCACCTCAGTCTTCCCATCTGCCACAGAGCTATAAATTCAGCCTCCTCCAGCCTGACATAAAGGGAATGGGGATAAGATTAAAATGGCATTTGAAATATGTGGCCAAACGAAAGCGCTTCTTCAGCACACAAAGAAAAAAAAACTGATGTTGAAGCAACATGCTATGTTGTATAATGCATGTTAAAACTGCAGTGTTAGTATAAATAACAGCAACAGTAACAGGATAGCTGTGTATATTGTATAAAACTTTAAGAATTTAGCTTGATACAAGATGAGAGCACACATATTTGGGTACTACCTACTGTCAGCCATTAATGGAGATATGTTTTATAGCTGCATAGCTGATCTGGCTGTTTAGAGTGACTTACAAAGGTATTTGTCTTAAGGGCTGTGTGTTATATCAAATTAATTAAGATTACATAGCCTGGGGTTCTTTCAAAATCACCAATCTTCCACAGAGAAGATTTCATGTGGACACTATTAAAACAGAATGTAGAAAATACATTAAATACTTTTATAATTATTTAACCAAAAGGCAATATTTTCCAATATCTCATAAGGTCTTCACATCTAGAAGCTAGTCCAATAACAGCAAATTAATTAAAAATTAAACAAATTAATCCTAAACATGACTGTAACCAATGCTAGACACTTATGTGGATCAAAGAAGGGTTCTACCAGTCCTATTAAACAGTTATTAACTTGCAGTGGGTCATGCCTATTGTCATTATTCTGTCATGATATTTAAAGGCTTCCAAAACATTTTAAGATCACTTCTATGATGCAATATGCCAGGCAGATTTATCCAGGGGATCATTGTAGATCAAAGGTATTGCAGGTTGCTAGATAAATAGCAGACATTGGTAATACTGCCTTAGAAGCCAGTTTGAAGCTTGTGTGTCTGTTTCTGTAACTGTTTCTCCACAATGACCTAATCCCATAAAACGTTCAGTGCTCGATGTTCTGCCTACTCTCCCAGTGCGTCCATTGCATTTTGGGCCTAAAACAATGTTCTCCAGTAAACATATTGATCTCATTTGATGGCAAGTTGCACTGTTGTGAGTGTGATACACTGAGGAGAACTAGGGAAGAGCAAAGACAGACACTTTGCTTATGTAATAACTAAACCCAAGACTGTTCTTACGCCTTTCTTCTGATCAGTTTAACTGGCACCTTGATCACAAATGTTTAACCCTTTGACTTACAAAAAGCTGATCATATGTCACTTATGCAATCATACAAAGTGAGGTTTGAGTTAATGAATGTGAAACAATGATTTACCACCTACGCTTACGTTTAACCCACTGTTTATTTTTCCCATTATCAGACACACTGGATCCTATGGTGCTGCAGTTTCAAGCCAGCAGGTTTAGTTCCGTGCCATGGAAATGGACATTCTCCTGTTGGAAGAAATATGTGCCTGAGGGACTGTAGCCAAGGATCAGGTCATGCTGCTCTACTGTGATGAATAAGCGTTGAGGTTTTCTTCATGTAAACCAGATGTCTCTGCTTTCCATCTCAGCTCAGACTACTGAGACCCCGAGTGAGTACACATCTAATACAGCACAGCGATATTCAACCTATGGAAAATACAAGGTAATTTACAGGACAGATCCAAAATTACACACGGAACCTCTTATTTAAACAAGGGAACGGATGTGTGTTTTTATGCCAGGATCATGCTATAATAAATTACCGCTTGGTGATCATTTGAATCATATGCATCACAGACGTACACTTGGCTCGTCAACAGGATTTCCATTGATTATAGAGTCATCATGAGCGAGCCGTGTCACCAGGTATGTCTTCCTACGGTTACCCAAGTGATTTTACTCTTTGCTAAGCATAATAAATATACACCGTATGGCATTGAAGAAACTAAATATGGTAACATTTATTTTCACAAGAGGCCTTACAAGATATATAGTACATCTCATAAAGGGGAGTCTGGCAGAGCTGGGCCTGTTGGGCGGAGGTGCAGCAGTGCTTTGTGCAAATGGGGAAACATCGTCAGTCTGACTTCACTAATGTTGTTGCAACGGTATCTTAGATACTATTGTCCCTGAATGAACTGCTGGTTGGATATTTGCACAGCCAGAAAATGCGACTTTGATTACGGACTTGGAGTGAGGTCTGCATGCAGCGAGGCACTTACTTACTGTCAGTTTAAGCCGGCAACGTGGTCATGTGAGTCTCCAGGAAGGATCTCACACCTCAGACTTCAGCTCAACTGGCTGGAGTTCTTCTCTGTGGCACGTTGGAGCTCTAAGAATACAGCAGTAGAGCTGTATTGTCCACAAATACCCCATAAGGTATTGTATTTGTAGTGGTAAAAATATCAGAGATTAATGAGAATAGCTATACATTGACATTTTCACAATGTGTCTCAGGTTGTAAGTGTTGGTGCTGCAGTGGAAATAACATTTTCCAACTTTACAATGCTTGGCTTAAACTAGGCCGTAGTGTGGCTCTCTGAGCATAATTGTGTAGGCAGCATGCAAGCACTCCCCAAAGTCATAAATCACATTAAATATCCTCTCTGACACAGAGCTGTCTCCAGTATTAATAAGCTTCATTCAGAGTTACTGTGATTACATTTCTAAGGGCTCTGGCTGTAGGAGCTGGGCACTTGTTGATGACTGTAAGAGAGACCAGATACCTGGTATTCATTACAAGCCTATTATAATGTCACATCTGTAATACATTTACATTATACTAAACAAACAGTGTTACCATGAGGACCAACTTAAGCACAGCAGTACAGACTGGCTCACATTATGGACATGTGACACTGCTAAATACTAAAAGTCTAAATATCTAAGAAAAGAAGATGTGCAAATTATCACTGTAATGGATTTTTGACATGTGCTTATGTATTTAATCTCTCCTTTTTGCTAATTATAGTGAGGCACCTCCTCTTGAAGACAGACACCATGTACTGTAATCTTTTTTCATGTGTCCAGGTCCTAATATGCAGTGATATAACACAGGCAATTCTTTTTTTTTTTTTTGGTAATGTAGAAATTCTACAATAACAGAAATGTCAGCGTTTTAAATGATGACGTTTTTTAACAAGGTGGAATGAAAATGCTGGGTTTACGGCTCATCAGGAGTTATTTAAGAGTAATGGTCCTGCTCTAGGGGCTTTGCACAGATTCAAATTGCACACGTTTAATAATGTGGGATACTTTCATCATATTGCTGTTTGCCGTCTTGTACTATTGTCAGGATAGAAGCTTTTACTGCACAGGAAATGATTAAATCAGCAACCACCACATCTTCTTCCAATTCTTCCCAGAACTCCACCTTAACGTTTGTAATATGATGTGTGAGAGAATAAGCTTTTTTTTTGTCAGAGTACACTTGCCAAATGTGACAACGGTTTCCAGTCACACCTCTTTCAACAAAGAGCGCTGTTTTAATCTGCAAGTTAGCGCAGGCAAAGTCTTTATCCATCATTTCATCAGAGGGAATAAGTTGAATCATTTGTGGTGTCCAGTGACGCAGCTACAAAACAACAGTGCATTAAAGATTTAGGCATAAAGCTGCTTTCTTTGCCCTATTAGTCAGGGTCTGGGTGGTGTTGCAATACTGGGAGAAACGCCTTCCTTTGGATTTCTTTCCCATTTGAGAAAATAACACAAGTGCATGTAGGCTACCAAATGTACAATTATGTTTCAAAATCTGTTCATTTTTAAGATCAAAGGAAAATACCAACAATCCTCCTACTTGGCTACATCATCCTTCAGGGAATTCCATCCACTTCCGGAATTTGGATGCGGTATTTGTACAACGCTGAAGTTCTTCTGCTCGCACTTGAGTTTTAATGTTGTAAGTATAACTTCGTGTATGCAATGAGAAATGAAAACCGCAATAATAAAAAAAAGAAGCAATATTAAGTAAAAAATAATTCACAATCACATCGTGAGCCAAGTTTTCGGACACTTGCGACGCCCTCGGTTTATGAAAAATGATATTTCCATCATTGCAGTCGTCATCATCATCAAAACGGTTTAATGACAACAATGTATAGCCCGAGCCTGTATCTCGATACTTTACCAAACATTAGGAAGCAGCGCCGGGTCGGGGTGCAGTTCGACAAATCCACACATCTCCGGTAACACTGGTTTCTGGGTGCTGTCGGACATTTTCAGGCAATCTATTCTGACAACTCCAATCACCTGCGCAATGAAGCTACCGGGTCACTGACCTCGCACGACGTCTCCTCGGCGTCGGTACCGTAGTGTCGCATCAGCGCCGGGTCCAAGCTCTTGGTCTGCCTCAGCCTCCGCTTGGAAATAGTTTTAGGGCTTAGCGAGCACGAGAAAACACTGCTTAACAATCCTTGCGCGGACATATCTCCTTTAGCTGGTCAACACGTGATTTAAAGAAGTGTAAAAGAGATGCATGTCTCTGCCACAAGTCCAAACGGAGCGTTCGCAGCAGCAGCAGCAGGTCCCCGGCGAATGTCACCATGCTGAGTATTATGAAATACGCGCCTGGAGTCCCTGGTCACCCCCTCCTGCACCTCCCACATACTCTGACTCAGTACATCCTCCTTTCATGATTTTTAGAACGATTATAAATAACGTCGAAATGTATTTCCATTTCCCCCACACAAACAATGAAGCATGCACTGAGCCACGAGGGGAAACGTCATTTTTATTTATGCACGGGTGTCACACAAGTGTGCGCGTGTTTAAGTGGTCCTGAGGTTAAATAAAAAAGGCGAATTATTAAGCACACCAGTCAGTGTAAACACAAAGGTAATTAAGCTTTCAAATATGACTCATGCTGTTTGTGAAAAAAAACTACTAAACAAAATCACTGCTGCTTTTAGTAATGTGGTTAAATTATATCAGTTTTTGGGTAAATGGGCCATTTTAACTGATTAAAGCAATGCATTTTTTGTAAGTAGTCGCAGTTGCTGATTTGCAATGAGCGATCTGAATTTCGAACTTTCAGAACCAGAATACATCAAACAAACTATTTAATTCTTCTAATTTGGCTCTCACTTGGCTTGAGTCTAATATGACCCTCATAGTGACAGATTTATTGGACGGACCCTGCCTAAGCGCACTGCATTTCTTTCCTCAGCGTAAGGCAGTTGAGACACTTGGCATGTAGCGCCCTGGGAAAAGAGTCTTCCTGTGGGAGCCCTGGGGAAGGGACATGTGTGATAACGTGACATGTGAACCAGCACTGTATGGCCATGATAAGGATTCATCAGATACCAGAGTCCACCAAACAGACAGGGGAAGTGGTGATAAGAGGGCGGCTTTGCGTTTGATCCACTTATTTGGTGGTGGTGAGGATTGGGGTAGGACTAGCAGATTCTCATCAGACTTCCCGTTATGTCATTTCTCTGAGGGATGAGTGCAGCCTGGGGACCTTACATCCACCAGCTTCATGAAGGATGTCAGAAGAAACATTTGGCCCACACAAATATGCTTTTGGAATACCTCCCAAATAGAGTTTAGTTTGGTTTCAGATACTTGCATTCAATTTGATATAATTACCTTTTATAAAAGATAATTCATATCCTATTCCCCACTGTACAGTGCAGCATTATACAGTAGGAATATAATTAGCAGTACGATGTGTAGCCTGCTGGCAGGGATGCTGTTAAGATTGCTGTCTCACTGGAACCATGCAGTTTTCTGGGTTTATACATGGGAGGTCATTTTCCTAGTGATTTAGGAGGTAAATTCTCTAGTAACATTAGATTATTTTTAGGCTGATATTAGATGAAAGCAGAACGGGCTCTGTTGTAGCTTTTTGATTCTCTTGTAGACTTCTGTGAGACCTCTGATAAGAAGAATCACCCCAGTGTCTGTCTACAGCAGTGTCACATGGTTAATATGAGTCCTAATGCCAATATTCAATTTTTAAAACCAAATTTGCCAGTTGAGTGGTCACATCGGGTGTACTATGTATGAGAGGTGGATGTATTTCTGAAGGTCATTAAATGGGAAGCGCTAACTCTAAATCTGTGTGTAGTAGACAGGCTGTGGATGGCCATATGAGTCAGCATTACACGAGCTGAGAGAAAGTGTCCTCCCTTTGTAAAAAGCCGAACACCAGACGATAGGCCACTAGATGGCGGTGGTATGCCCACATTGCTTCTTTAAGCTGAGTCAAGCCAGGATGTGAAGCACTAATGACTGATTCGGAGAATGCACCTGTTGCCATGACCCGATTAAGCTGCTTGGGGACCCCTGAGGAAAAATTAGTTGCTGGGCTCCTATTAACCCCACATTCAACCCTTTCCCTGTGCATCATGTACAGAATATCACAGCCCCCGAGTTTGCTGTGTGGTAATTTCATTAAGCACAAATTAAATTCGTAATACACATCATGTAAGTACATGTATCAAACAATGAAAGATTTTGACACCGGGCCCCTCTTCAAGACAGGCCATCAAAATCCGGTAATAAAAAAGGACCCTACCAGTTCCTTCTCATGCGAGTGGATATTGTGCTTTAGTGGCGCATATGATAGTCCCATATTCCCAAACAAAATTACAATTAATCATACTGTCACAAACCAATTGCCACCCAGTGAACCTGGGGCATAATAACATTGCATTATTGAACCACATTAGCTTAGCCCTGATTAAATGCAGTGTCTCCTTTCTGTCACTTGTGTGTGCTGGTGCGCTGTCAAGCACAGATTTGGTGCATGCAGCCCAAGGCATCACAGTGTTGGGAAGCTGTAATGATCCACATTAAAGAGAGAATGTGTCCTAGTGGTCCACCAAAAGGGAATGAAAAGGCACCTTTGCAAAAGTTGCATTTGCCATTCTGTTTATGACACCTAGTTCTCTTCCATTAGTATGCAGAGATTGAGAAGCAGCTTGAATAAGCAAAAAATATATAGGAGGATTTTTACAATGTCTGTATGTAGGTGGGAGATGTGCTGTATGTCTCCTTTTCTTGATTTTTGGTCTTAATAAAATGGTAGGCTTCCCTTTAACACAGCAGAGATGCTAAATTTTAACTCAGTGAGTCATCGCAGTCACCCCATCATTTCTGCGAGATCAGACAGTCTGAGAATCAAACATGTGTACGGCTCATGTGAATGCCACCGTAGCGCAGATGCATTCGGTGCAGACGTGAAAAAAATGCATTTGTCTTTTGAAAACTGAGATGTTAAGACAAAAAATAATTTTCACTCCCTTTAGAGTGCAGCTATATCAGATTGGTGACTGCTACTATTACTCAGATTACAATCTCTTACATTTGATAGCACGTCTTCTCCACAGTGAAGGGGAAAAATGGGAGTAATGGTGAGAAGAAAATGCAATCTACATGTCAGACAAGGACTTGATTAACCACTTACAGAAACACTCTCTGTGTCAAGGCAAGGCCATGCCATCTCAAGTTTCCACTCAGCCTGATCCTTCAAACATTACTGGCCACAAGGTATTGATTTTTCATTCTTCTCAATATCCCCTTGCCGATAATAGAATTTACACTAGACTATCAATGTTTCAAGGAGGCCTCCCCTCCCCTTACAGTACTTCCTGCTGGGATCTTCTCACCCAAAAAGAGGTCTCACTCAAAGTCTGCCCTCCATTAGCTCCAGTTGTGAGGATCTAAGTGAGAGAGACAACATGGAAATTCACAATACAGGCAAACATGAAATGTGTCTTAGCAACTGTTTGGACAGAAACCAAGAGCAGCAGAGGTGAGTCTGAGGCTGTTTCAAATTTCTAAAAGATTAACAACAGAGGCATTCAGCGATGAGCAATTTACAATATTTATCTGCATTATATCCTACAGGAATTGGTGTAACAAATCTAATTTATGACCGAATCAGTATGGATTGTGGACCGTGAATTCTGCCTTCAAGTTCAAAGAAGTTGTATGTCATTCCAAAAACGCAATTGAAAAGACATTTAATTTGTTTAGGTATAAAAAATAAACTTTAACTAAAAATAATATAGTGAATGTTGTTTTAAGACTGAGGTATAAAAACTGCAGTAAAATAATCTAAGTGGGAAAATGCTAGTTTTCTTCTGTATTAATAGATGACTTAAATCTGTGATGATTTTCCATTCTACCATGATCACATGCAAAAACCAATTATCTTCCATATCGTCAGGCTAATAATTATTGTAACACATGGCATAACAAACGATGCGTGTTCTCACAGATGCTGGCTGATAGGCTTGAAGCCCAGCCTGCAGCAACGCAGTGCTTCTGTTCTGATTCAAGTGACAACGCCGGCTTGGTGACCTTAGCAGCTTTCCATGGGCACATTGATTTTTCTCCTACATTACAGATAATTGCTGGATGCTGTGAATCCTATCCTCCCAGGCCAGCAGGGAGGAGCTTCTGTAGTTTGTTGACACGAGAACGGCTATCTGATTTGAGGAATGTGATATCCTGGGATTTTATTGACTGCGATTGACTTCTGTGTACTTCCTGTCTATGGTATGAGTATATTTAACAGCCTATATGGAGAGTTGTTTTTATGCCTGTTGGGGTTGTTAGTGTTCTATTTTAATTCAGTTAATTGTGCCCAAGAAAATATAATGATAAATGATATTCTGCAGTTGCATTAAGTTGTGAACTTCAATGTTAATGTTTGATTTAAACAGCAAGAACACCTTTCACACTTTGATGAGAGCAGCGGGTTTGTCCATCTCCGTTAATGGCTTTCCAACTTGCTTAATTAATTATGATTAATGACCTATTTGGCATTCTTCTGTGATGGCAAAAAAGATAATTATCCTGATTCTGATTTGTAGCCAAATAGTGTAAATCACATTATTGAATGTAGTCGACGGCTTTTACAAATACAACTGTAACCTTTAGTGAGGGCCAAGCAGTAGCTCTTATTATATTAATATGATTTTTCCTGTTATGCATGGAGCAACTCTCATCATTTTATGCAAATGACTGCATCTACTGTTTGTTCTGCTCCATAAAGTAATGAAATGTCACTTCCTTGCTGTTATTGTGTGCACAAATCTGCTTTGATGGACTGAAAATGTACTTGTATCTCTTGCATGTAGAAGTGAACTGCACTTTTTGCTTTTGCTTGTTTGTTTTAGTCATTACTTATTAGTTATTTTAGAGCAATGGGATGTTTTTGTTTCATGTGCCCTTAAGTGTATTTTACTAATTAATCAGATATTCAGAACTGTGTGCTGCAATCATATTAGATGTCAGAGCAATTTGCAAAAAAAACACGTGGCTTCACATTGTTCTAAGGAAACAAATGAGCCATCCACCCACGCACAGCACATTAAATCAGATGAGCCTCAGAACACACACTGTCTATCATCACCATCTTAAATCATCACTGTTGTTTCCCCAAGACAACATGCTAAATGTGATTCTCAGATGTGTACACTGCGCAGGGTTGTTGCACTTTGAACATCCCTTGTCCCCACTCTAAGTGGCGCGGCCTGTGTGTCACGGAAAAACAGGCCTCTGATGCAGCACGCTGTGGCCCAGGGGCGGGTGTTAGGCCACATGATTGGATGGATTCATGTGCAGTATTTATTTCACAGAAAGGTCTTCTTTTGTCTGCTTTAACCTCACACAGCGCTCCATTGTGGCCATTTGGTCATGCACAGCTACTGTATTATATGCAGAGAGAGACACAGTGTGTGCAATTTGCACAGTGCACAAATGACATGAAACAATAGCGCATATATAGCAAGAAATGTTTTAATGCAAAACACGGTCACACTTTCTGTTACACTGTCTTGTTGTTTTCTAGGGAGCTGAACCGTCAGTTGTCATAAACGTCTGTGTATACATGGCATGGGATGTGTTATGCAAGCAGTTCTATTTGCTTGCAGAGGCAAAGACACGTGCCTCAGTTCATAACTAATGGAAGACTGTGTATGCCATTCATGCATGAAAGAGTCTGCATGGCATAATCCAGCGTGAACTATGATGATGTTAAAATGCCACAGCTTTATGGGAGAATGCTCTAAAATTCAAAAAATGTGGATTGATCAAATATTTAATATACTGTGTTAATTTGATAAAGAAATACAGTATGAAAAACTGCATTTTTTGACAATTATATGAATAACAAAATAATATCGGATGCTGCCGTATAACATTTAGGTTAGGATCTAATTCTGTGGTTTATATAGTATTTAGGTTTGGCTCTGTTAAGGGTGACAGTTGGCAGGCAGATAGTGATAGAGTTTGGATTACGGGTGAAGCTGAATTTTTAAGCCCTCATGGATGATAAAACACATGCCATTTCCAAATGCCTCGTACAGGGATCAGATTAATATTTCAGATACTGCAATTTGGTTGTGTGCTGAAATGTTGTAAATAATACCATCAAGATAAAACGCTGATGGTTGTTTCAGTTGCTGGAAACACTTAAATAGGCTTTGACTCTCCACGGCTCATCCAGTAGAATCGAGTTGAAAAATGAAAACACCACAGGTGAATGTACATGCGGAACATGTTTTCCATGTTCATTGTGGCAACCTTAACCAGCACAGAAACTCATTGTAGTCCAGCTGTTCAGCATTGATCCCTCTGTGTTTTCTGATGCACTGGCCCGGAATGTGATGTTATTTCATTACTGAGGCAGAAGCGACAAGCTCGGTCTCCTCCCCCAGGGCACAGGCCACTCACTTGGACAGGGGCACTGTATGTAATCATAACTGAATTGCTTAGTCAGACAAGCTCAGTTGCCTATGGAAAGTCCAACTCAAGCAGGAAGAAACTTTGGAGTCGGGAGGTAGGACGGAAGCACAAATCAGCAAAAGAGGCTTGAAAGGCCCGGACAGGAAAAACGGAAACAACTAGCCTACTGCATTAAAGACTTGTCATCAGCAATGGACCCAGACGACAATGAACTCGGCGTCTTCACTGTCATTCAGTGAGTAGTGTGCTGTGCATTGGTGTACTGTGATGCTTACTTTATAATTCAGTCAGAGCTGGTTACTCACAACTGTCAGATCTCTAAGGATGAGTGCACTGATGGTAGTTATTGTACAAGGAGTTTTGATCGTTACAACCATATATGCATTAGAGGGAGACAGTTAAGCTTTTCACTTCAGCCTGACATCTGACATTTTGATGAGAATTAATGATTGACTCAGGTAATGCTTGTGAAACGCAAATAATTGATTGTGTTTGTTGCTGTGATGCAGATTGCTGACAGAAAGTCGTGGGTCACCCAGTTTGTTCTTTCCACTCTTTATCGCAGTAATGATGTCTCGTATGTTCCTGCAGGGTTGGCAAGGTTTTTCTTTGAGATTCACCAGCCTCTTAAAAATAATTGGTGTTCAAACTTTCACCAGAACTCTCTCTTTTATATCTTCGCACCTGAGTGACACTAGCATGCTGAAACCACTGTATGGTTGTGCATAGTTTTCCACTAAAACATCAGTGTTGCAAGATTATACAGTTAATGCTTGATGGAATGAGGCATAGCATTGCAATTTCTGCTTACTGTAGGTTAATCGGCCTTTCTCACCACCACATATAGACATGTCATAGTAGGAAAAGCACAGCTATAAAACTGTAATCAGTTGATGGCTGCATTCCATTTAAATGTGTCAGTAAAGGGTCCAGTTATTGTGCATACATCACTCACTGGCTTGGCTCCCTGGGATACTTAAATGGAACAGGGCAATCAATAACAGTATCAGTAACAACAGTGCTTATCCTGCTATAACAAGTCAAAATGTCTGCAGTTTGCATTTAGCTAGATATAGATTAGTTAGACATGTAGCAAATTAGTCAGAAGAATAACGTTCATAACAATTTTAGCAAAATGTGAACAGTTTGTAGAGCTGTGATTGACTGGCGATCGTCCATGGTGTTCCCGGCCACCTGCCCAGTGCATGCTGGGGGAGGCTTCAGCAAGCAGCAACCCTGAACAGGATGAGTGAATGTAAAAGATGAATGGATGTACCAAACATGACCTGCCAATGACCCACATGAGCATGTTTAATAACCCGCACGTTAACCAGGCTTACAGTAACTAGGTGTCAAGCACCTTGGCAGTATTTCCACTATGTTGTTCCATTCGCTCTACACAGAATAGGCTACAGCCTCCCAGTATCACTTTGAACTTTATCAGCAGGTGTAGTGAAACTTGCACACCAAATCCATAATCTTTTCAAAGCGTAGCTTAACTCCGCCAGGTAACACTTCACTTCTTATCCCAATTAGTCACACCACTGAATATTCATGGCAAAACAGTGTTCAGAGCTTTAAACTCCCTCCTAAAAGCAGTTTACTTCACTGAATTAATCAGCCGTGGTGCGGGCATAATTAGTGTGGCACTTACAGATTGGAAAAGTTGAGGTAATATGGCTCATATAGATACATGTTGACAAACTTGCAAACAAAACGCAGCAGAGGAGACAGTAAAGTGTGGTTTCTGAGGACAATTTGCTGTTGGGGCCGCTGACAAACATCTGGTTGAGGTTCAAGGGCCACTAATGCTAAGTTGGGATCCAAGGGCAGTAAAAGCTACAAATTCAAATCACTGCACTGCACACAGAAGTCTATAATGCTGCTCAATCTGCTGTATACCACTTTTCATGAAAACATGATGCCACAGTCCCATTCTGTGGACATTTTCTGCTAAAATCCAGTGTTGTGATGCTTTTCAGCTTGGAGTATTTATGCCCTTGCTATCTAGCAAGGTTAGCAATTTATGCAAAGTGGTTATGCTCAGCTTATTTGAGCTTTTAAAGGCAAGCAACGTGATCCAAAAGCAGGACTTGCTAAATGTGAGCACTGCTGGGTTTTAAGTGGCCAAGTGTGCCAGAATGACTGAAATCAGCTGTTTTAACGGGGACTCAGAGAGAGGAGAGTTAGGGATCAGCAGGGCAGCAGGGTTTTATCGGTCAAAGCTTCAGCCATAGTCTCCTTAGATCACGCTTCTGTCTGACCTTAATATCCTCTGCCACTCATGTTGGCCTCTGGGTCGCAAGCCCAAATGGACAAACGTAACTGTCCAGAATACGCTGAGTCTCTCAATCCTCCTGCCACAGGACACTGTGGTTGCATTGGAAGCAAATCATCAGACATGTTCTCCTCCCTCATCAGTGCATCCTTGGTGTCTTGTGTGTACTCCATACACAAAAAAAGACTGCCGGTTCCCTCCCAGAGATGTATCATCAGCTAAACCGTTGTGTTTCAGAATGTAATTAACGTAACGCCACTTTTTTTGGACCAAGTCTCACAGTTTCAGAAGATTTAAAGTTAAAATTCAAATCTGTCAATTGCTCACTCTTTTACCCATCCGGTTGCGTCTCTTCTATGGCAGCAAACAAACCTGAGCCTGAGTGGAAGTGACAACATTCTTTATTGCATGTATCACTCTCAGCAAAGGCACATTGACTCACCCTGCAGATCCTTACAAGTTGTGGCATTTTAATATAGGATGGTTGCTTCTCGACTGCGGAAGCAAAATATCATAGCTTTAAATTCCTCAACCTGTATTTGCATTCTATGTATTTGCCTATTACTACTGATTACAGTATTTATTGTTCTGTCAAGCTACCACCAGAAATGCACACTCACTATAACTAGGAAGGGGAAGATCTCATTTTAAACCTGTATGTATTATTATGACAATACTGTGATATAAATGAATAAGTAGAGTATTGTGTTTGATTCCACAGTTTATGGACTTTTTGAGCTGTATTCATTGATGACAGTAAATAGCTGTATTTAGACACAAAGTTTAAAGAGTGGAGCAGATGCCTTTTTATAGACAATATTTGATGTTAGCTTTGCCTAGCTGTGTTTCCTGTCGGCACATCACAGATTAGGATAACAGAGTAAATTGTCTGTATTACGTGTGAGAGAAGTTCCTTTTATCAAACCTGTCTCCACCACATGAAGAAGTATCAAACCTCCTTGGATCAGAGATGAGGCTAATTGGCTCTTGGTGGTTTTCGACAGAGGTGCCTCATCTGTGGTGTTTGATGGGATGGGATAATAGACACGTAGTGATTCTTCATCTGGAAATGTGATGTTGCTGGAGTTATCCTTTTGCCAAATTATCTCTGGTAACAGTTTATCATCATTTGAAACCCTGCTATGAAATAGAAAGTCCCAAACATATTGAAATTGCCGTACATCTTGAACTAGACCGAGAAAGATATGAAAATGTATGCAGGTATATTTCGATCTAACGGAAAAATGAAATGGGATGCTTGAAGCATCTATTAAAATGCAGCCGACCACTTGAAGCACTGTGAATCACAGCAGCCCTCATCAAATCCCCTCTAGACATTGATTAATCACACAAGCCCAGTTCCTATTATCATCTATGCAATTCCATTCAGCATATGGTGATCTAAAGATCTTCTTTTGAGCCCGTTTCCATCAGCTTTGTGTTTGTTTGTTTGTGTTGGGTGGGTTGCTGAAATGTTTGGAGGCCTCTCGTGAATGGCCTCATTGAGAGGAAGCATTTAGCAGCTGAACTGTTTTGAAAGGTCAAAACGATTGCAGTGTACAGTATGGGCATCCTAATGTGCAGCTGTGAGGGGTGTGCGACCTCAGCTGGGGACGGGACACATCAGGTCCCCCCTGTCTCTCCAGCTGCTCTCACTGCTCTTCTGTTGCTTTTGCACTCACATTATGTGCACATCACGCAGTGCTGTCTCTGTCACTCTCGCGCTTTTCAACCTTTTCACCTGTTTTCTGGAAACGCACCACATGGTCGAGGATTGATGAGGCTAGCCTCTCGGGAATTCTCGGATGCTATCTGCTTCCTTTTTAGTAGTACAGTAATTCTTGTGGCCCCCTCTACCATACACACACACACACACACACACACACAAACAACATCCTCTCACATTCTCTTCCACTCTCATCACCACCACCACCACCCCTATCCCTCCCTCCCTTTGCCCATGGCTCTGGCTCTGGCTCTCTCTGCCTCTCTCCAAAGCTGTTGTTACTGTGCGGCTCCCGCACATCATTCCACCGCGATGGAAATTAAATGAAGGTGGCTTAACGCAGCTAACAGAGGCATGCTTTGAAGGATGTAACCAGGGGAAGCTGCTCTGCCAGATCCTTTTCCATGGGCTGTGGATTTGCGCTGCTGAGGCGAGGACACAGCAATCACTCAGCCATGCAGAAGCCCAGACACCAGGACTAATCTCTCCACCTGACTTGTGGAAGCTCCACTTTTTTTTCTGAATTATTTATTCCTCGCTGCCAAAGACAGTGTGGGACAATGGAGCCGGAGTGAAGTAAATGGTAAATTGGTAGCCTTGACTGCAGTCTGCAGCACACATGGATGTGTTCAGCTTTGTGAAGATGCCAAAGCTGTCAGGGTGAGTCCGACAGATGCTGCCGTGCATTTGCCCGTCTGTGTATGTGCCTAGTTCTCTAGTAGGCGGTGTAATGTATGTTCATATAGGCACAATTAAGAGAGCGACAAAGGAATCACATGTGGAGCGCCGTGATTAAAAATGCTGAGTTATTGATCGCTCAAGAGAGCAAGTTGTGCAGTCATGTATGATGTGAAATGAATGAGCAAGGGAGGTAGATGGGAGTGGGGGTGAATGCAGATGCTGATGCGGCTCATGTATCTAAACTGTCTGTGTCTAAGTTCATAAATTTCTTATTCTGCAGACGGTGGTGATGATTTGTTGCTTCATATGTTTTGTGATGTCACGAAAACATTACAGCATGTTACTGAACACCATGGAAATGAATTGCATTTGTTTCAGATTTTAAATCACTTCAGTTAAAGGGCCAGTGGTAATGATCACCAACTCACAGTAGAGTTGTCATTTTTATATTGCATAATATAAACATATATGCTCTGCATAAATAAGTGTGATTATGCCTTTGGTCATTAGTAATCATTTAATATGATTGGTCAAGTTCACTTACAGATGATGTAGAGCAGCTGTTTTACAATAAAAAAGGAAACCCCACCACATTGTAGTTTGTATTCCTATTTTTTCAAATGTATTCCCATTTGGCAAATTTCAGTGTAAGAGAGAACTGAAGATTTGTTTTTGTTTTTTTTACAAGAAGTGATGGCAGGTATGTGAAGTACACATTAAACTAACACCCCAGAGGAATTCATTCATTGCCAGGGCAGACGCCTCACCTTATGCACCCATGGGTTTGCTAGATTGAGTTGATCTGCCCCAGTGGGCAGTAATCCTCCTAGGGGATTTGGCTCCATCAGAAACACTACAAACCACTGGTGGTGAGAACAGATCATAAATGAACAAGAACATTGCATGTGTCACAAGAATGCCCATTCAGTTCATTTCATACCACTTATGAGTCATCAACAGACTGCACTGGCAATTGTTTTTTAAATAGACAGAAAAACGACAACGAATTACAGCAATTTGCTGTAGTGTAGAAGCATAATATTCCACCTTGTATGTAAATCGCAGCTTCTGTTTTTAACATTCCAGCAGGAAAGCAGGCAGGTAGCAGGGATTTTCCATCAGATGATAGGGCCGCTGTTTTTGTTAGTATCCCTCCATGGCAGCGTTTATGATGTGGCTCCCAGTGGACCACCAACGTCACTGCATCCTGTCACTGTTAATAATGCCACATGATACTATCCCCGGTTATGAGTTTCCACTGCTACACTGGCTTTTTTTTTTTTCTTTTCTCCCTCTCAGCTGCCAGCAGGAATTTAAGTCAACAGGGTGCTATTTTGCTCAGGTTGATAGAACATAGAACAAACCCACTGTATGTATGCAGAGATCTACAAGAAAGGGAACGTTTCCCTCATTGTCTCTTCCCCCTACCACGCAACGCCCCCAGATGTGTCTGCTGTCAGAGACAAAAAGCATGCTCTTGCTTTCATTTTCTTCATTCTTTGTTGTGTTAAAATCTAGCAGACATTTCCACATGTTTGATGTTCTTTAAATGAAAGATAAATAACCTGCACCCTCTGTTCTCTCGTATCAAACAAAGCAAGTTTGAGCCATTTGACCAAAGTTATGTAGGCTGATCTGGTGTAGAACTTTGGCTTAACTTAGCTGAAAGTGCTGTTACACTTTTAATGCATCCTGTGGGTTTTATTAGTGGTTTGTCGGCAACAGCACTGTCGAGATAATGAGCATGAACATCACGTATTAATGTAAAAGTGTCCATGATTGCTTGACTCAGTAGGGTTGCTAAAATGTGTATGCATGCATTAAAAATGGTTATTTGCTATTGTAAGATGATGCAACAATTTTTAGTCATCCTTATGTAAAAGTGTGGGATTTTTCTTTTGTATGGCATTGGTGAGATTTTTCCTCAACATGAATAATGTTAAGGCAAATTAGGTTGGACAGTGTGACTTTATTTCTGGCTGTGTTTCTTTAAAAAAATATATCCTGTGAGCTGTCGTTGAGCATTTTTTGACTGCAAACTTTTTTTTTGCACAGGAAATCACTGGTCTGGACATAAATTGATTAGCCTAAATATTCATCAGAGTACAAAAGGACCAAAAGATCTGTCATTTTTAGCGAGCCACATCAGAAGCTCTCAGGAAAGAGTAGATCAGAAATGGCTCAGAGTCAGAAATGGGAGCCAGCTGGCTTGTGGACGAGGTCTCAGGCAACCATTTGTTTTGTCCTGTCCTTTGGAGCTTTTAGCATAAAAGCAGTGAGTAGCTCAATGAGATGCAGTAGAATCCAAGTCTAGTTCAGTGCCCACAGGGTAAGTTCATCACTATATTTGGTTCATGTTTTACATAGAGCACCGTGGAGCATAGAAGGCCATGGGAAAATGCAGCGTAATAATGAAATAATAACCAAACCCAGATGTCTCTATTAAAATATTAAAAATAATACTGCTCTATAACTTCTATTATGATTTGGCGCTATATAAGTAATGAAATGTGTGTGTGCAATCACACGCATTAGTTTCTGATGTTATTTACTATATAATTACTATGTAGTAGCTCTTTAGAGGGCTCGTGGTATTCTGCTATTTAACAGGTAAACTCAAGGCAGGGGGGCTGTGAGGCTCACTTACTCACTGTAAAACAGCAGGAGGATCATAGTGGGTGGGCTGTTTCCCAGATGCAGTTTTATTCCCACCCAGAGGAGATTAACCAACCAAAAACCTTTCTATATAGAGGCACCAGAGAGCTGCTCGGGATAGTGCCGTTGCCCATGGCAACAATATCAGTGCTTCCAAAGACAAACACAGAAATACAATATTCAGTTGGAATAATGGGAAAAATAGACACTCCTATTACGAAGTGAGTGCTATTGTATAGAAAATGTGAATATTACCGCATAATCTATGCAATATGAATCTGATTTTGCTGTGTTGATGTCATTTCATCCTCATTTGTTTCAGGGGAAAGTGGTTTCTTGCAAATATCAGGAAAACTGTGATTTCTTCTCTGATTTCAAATAAACACAGTGTAAAGCGAACAAAAACAGTGATGTATAAGTCACGGAATGGGCGAGAACAGCTGCCTACAGTGACTACATGGTCAGCAATATTTTTGGAATCACTAATAGTGTTTTACTTCAACAGCAAGTTGAACAAATATAAATAGCAGTGTACAGAATAAATAGCAGATTGGACCAGGTTCCATTGTGCTGCCATATTGACCAAAGGATTAGAGGCAAGGTGGTGGCTGGAGAAGTCAAGCAGAGGGCAGATATTTCTGAAACAAAATCTGTGCGTTTGTGCCATCAACTGGATGGAGGCGGTCTAAACAAAAGCAGAGGAATAAGGCCTTTAATCAGAGAGGTTCCTCTCTGTCTGAGCCATGTCTCTGCTCCACTCCCCGGCCTGCTCCCAGGAGATCGTCATCTCATCTGCTGTCTCTCCACAGAATTCATATCCAAACAGAATCACATTAGCAGTCTAGCTCTGCATAAATGTCTCTGTTTAATTCAAGAGCACTGAGAAAGCAGCGTCTCCTCTGCCTCCTCACTATGTATCTCGAGTCATATTTGAAACACTTGTCACACAAGGACAGTGAACAAATACCTTTTATTATTATTGGACTTTGGTAAGTGTGAATTGAGTGTGTTCAGTGAATTTAAAAAAAATGATATCTTTAATTTTCTTTAAACTACCAATAATGTAGTTGATTTTATTATGTGTGTGTATTTATGTAGCAGAGACTGTGCTGAATGTAAGGAAGTAGCTTGTAAGTACAGTAGACCCTGTGAGACTGGATCCTCCTAGTGAGTCACACACTCCAAACTATCAAACTGGCTGCACTGGAAGAGAATAACGATGATGTAATATGAAATTAATATGGCTCTCTGGACCTGTCTGGGATACTTCCCTGTCTCTCACACCCAATGCATGATGGGAAAGCTGTAAGAACCAATAAGAAAATGCCGGGTTTGGTTCTTTGGCAATCAGCACCTTAATGTTTGTCATTGATGCAAACACTTCTCAGAGGAAAAAACAACTTGTGAAAAAATACACTACTCAATATATGTATTGGAAGGCAGAGCGTGGTTTCATATAGCCAACCTCATGGAGATTGTTGATGTAAATTATTCAAACTAACTTGAGTATCTGTGTTGGAATGTGCTCTTCGTAGCTGCAGCTTGTCTATAATGCATAGTTACACCCTACATTAACAGGTTTTCAGAACTCATCAGAATTCTTCTTTGCAACTAGCCTGTATTCAGTGAGATGAAAGCGAAAGTGAACTACTGTGATAAAGCAAGGCTCACACTGTTCATGCAAATTTTATGAAGGGCTGAAAAGTGATCTTTTCTCCCATCAGTCAGACAATTAAAGTAATATCTTCCCAAAGTATAGTTCCTGATAAATTTGGATGCCAGATTATTGCCACTGATATTTTTATAAAGATATCAAGATATATGCCCAAAAAGTCTGTGAATAAACTTCTTGTATTGTAGTCTTCTAAATTAGATGATAAGACCCTGATTGCTGCGGTAGTTGTTTTATGCTATAAGTCATTTTTCATTTTTGTTATGTCTGTTATAGATTACTTTTGCTTGCTGCTGAATAGTAAAGTAAGTAAAAGCCATATACAAAAAAAACCCATCATACATTTTATAGTTTTACTGCAGTTTGTGCCTTAGAGAAATCCTTTGGGAACCTACATTTGCTTCTAACTTCTTCTTATAATTGTCCTGCCTCTGACTCTTGGATAACCTGTTCATGAATTGTGCAGCATGGCTTGCCCACTTGGCGCTCGATTACTTAGTCCGATGTGAGTGTGCAGGCATCATTTATTTATGGTAGCTGAGGAAGATCAGTTTCACTGTCCACCAGTGGGTGAACCTGTTCATCCTCTGTGTAAGCTGGATTGCTGCGACTCAACAGCATAATGCAGCTCTCGCCTGTAGACAAAAGAAATCAAAGATCACAGTCTCTATGACTGTGCCGTAAATACAGTCATTGTGACTGAGAAACAGAAAATGGATTTTTTTGTAACAATTTGTCAGTTCAGAAACATATTTGGAAGGCACAGCGTCTGAAACTGTAAGTACTATATGCTTTAATATGTTGCAGACCTTTGGAGAAATGTTAAACATATCATCGCTAAAGGTGTAATCCAGCAGAAATCATAATACAATAACATTAATATGCTACAATTTATTGAACTTTTATGTAAATCTCCTGAGTAAAATGTTTAAACCTGCAACATTAAACACTACTCGTGTTACCACGGCCGCTAGCTTTATCCCAGAAGCTGAAATGGAGGGTACAAGTAGGACTCATCAATTAGGTGAACATGGCTCCAACAGTGTCAGACAGTATTCAGTTGTGTCCACACACATCATTTGAGCTGCAGGAAATTTGTTCTAAATATACTCCAGGCCTGCTTCCAGCTAATGTACTGTAGGTCAAATAAATCCATATCCATGTGGAAACACTAATATCCCCCAAACACACCACTGTATTGGGAAATAAATCACATTGCTTCCTGTGTTCAGAGCCCAACTTCAAATGTAGTGCACAAAAGAAAAACAGCATTGTCAGGAACAGCACATGTTCGTTTATGAATTACTTATGATTTATGCATCCAGCAGCACTTAAGCGTGTTTTGTTGATTAGTTGAAGTGACCCCAGAATATACTTCATCTTAGGATGCATTATTCTGAGCCTATCTCTTGCACTGACTAGCTTTACAAAAGTTCTAAACTTTCTCTCAGCTTATACATTGTGATAAGTTTGCATAATGTAAATCATATCTCATGAAATGGGCGTGTGTGCCCATAGAGGCAGACACGTTTGTGGGCACACCCACACCAACACACACTCTCATACAGATACAAGCACACTGCGCACAATTTATTATCGTCGGTACAGTAACTAGGGAAACATTTAGAGGAAAAGAAAGAGGGGCTTTGAATAATGAATGCGAAGAGCCCTGTTACACGGCAGACAAGCCTTTGAAGTGACATAACTTACTGCCACTGCTTTCATAGCATCACCAGTGTGCAGACACAAAGACAGAGATAAAAGAAAGACAAGGACACGGGGTGCAGACAAAAAAAAACTGATGAAAACATTTTAACCAATTACAGTTCTTCTGAATACCTACACTCTGACAACTTGTAGCACAGGGAAAAGGCTATGCAGAATTGTGGTTTGCCAGTAAAATCAGAAAATCTGCTTAATTGAGATTTAGACCGCCTCTGTCTTTTATACAATAGATGACAATCAACTAAGGTTATAGCTGGTTGTATTCTCTGATAAACTTTATCAAATCATCTTGGCATTGAGCAAATCAAATAGCTTCTTTAAAAGAAGATTCCTCTGGGCTGCTTTTATAAAGATTGTGCTGACATCTAGAAATAAAACCAATTTCATGCCTCCCAAAGCACAAGAGTGAGGCATGACAACTCCGCCTCAGCTTACGTAATTAATTTGATTTGTATTCACTGAGTGAACTGTGGCTGTGGAACATTGTTTATCACGCTGGAATCAGACTCTTATCACTTGGGTCGAGTCGCTTCATATCACGGCACGTCTTATTTATTTCTATTATGATTTAAATATCTCAAATATTATATTGAAATTAGATTAGATTAACTGAGTTTTCATATAACCCCGGAGCTTGATACTAGATACTTTTATGCAAGTGGGTTTCAATGCCACCTCACATTGTAATAAGAAGTTGATCTGTGTTTAACATCTGTTCCCTTTCTTCCTCTGCAGCCACAGGACCAAATCCTCAGGCTGGCCGCCCCCTTCAGGGACCTGGAGTGCTTCGCAGGGACCCCCCAATGGATGGGACATGGGGACCATTAGAGAGGGGCGTGACTGCTACATCAAGTAAGTGCCCTGTGTTTAAAGAAACAGATGGGGGAGCTTTCTCTGTCCCAGATGTTTTAAGATGGTTTGCCAACCTGTGATTATTCCAGCCACGTCACTGCCTCCACACTGTCTCCATCTGTGCATTCAGAATACTGATTCTCTGTTCCCTCCACTGCTGCGCACACTCTGCTCCTGCCCACTCTCACTCTCTCTCACACTCTCGCACACCCACAGTACTCCTCATGCAGTCTTCCAAATGCAGAAGAGGGCTTTTGAGGGTGTGCGTGGGTGTGTGTGTGTGTGTGTGTGTGTGTGTACTCAGCCGCTCATGAAGAAATTCACCTGTGCATGGACTTGTTTTGATCTGAGAGTCTGCACGTTTCTCCGAAACTGCCAGGTTACAGTGTTATCAGCGTAATTGATCCTTCGTAACTGGCACTTCTGGATATCTGTACAGGCAGGTAAAAAGAAACTCCACTGGTTCTTTATGTGTTTGTGTGCACATGTTTTAAAATAACTAGTGAGTGTTTGCTTGTTTCGTCTGTTCTGTAAATTTGGCTAGGCTTTGCTCTATTTTTTCACACCCGAGGTGTACAATATGC
The DNA here is from genome assembly GCA_036023655.1 of Nannoperca australis. Lineage (NCBI taxonomy): Eukaryota > Metazoa > Chordata > Actinopteri > Centrarchiformes > Percichthyidae > Nannoperca > Nannoperca australis. The sequence continues at coordinate 244,152 of JAVQJD010015144.1, forward strand.
ATTCGTACTAGATCTAAAAATATTGCTGCATTTATGAACCCCTGTGCATACTAAATTGTGACTGCTTTTGCAAAATTCTTGCTCCTTTTATTTCACAAGATTGTCACTTCTTTAATATTCATTATAATGTATCGACGTGTGCAGTAGTTTTTGTGTTCTGGATGCATCTCTCTAACGTGGAAAAACAATCCGTATATTTGCATGGTTTACGGAATAGGAGGTGAGCACTTGTCACACATGGGTTACAGCATGAGAAGCGTGATGTCAGAGGAGTTATGTAAGAAGTAGGGAGCAGTGAAAGTGCAGGATGCAGAGTATGTCTGGATGAGGTAGATCATGGAGGCTGTTTTGGCTCCAGCTTTAGCTTTTCAAAATTTCAAGAAGACTCATGAATAATCAGATGTCCGTTTCTGTGACTGCCCATGACTGTCTAAGTTTGTGAGGGCCTCGGGGTGCTTATACTCAATTGCAGTATTTCTCAAGTGAACACATGTCTAGTCTGCGTGACAGGAGCACATGAATAAAGCAGTAGCCATTTAATATTTACAGTGTGACACACGGTATTTAACATAGATGTCATGTAGTTTAGAGACTGCTTTGACTATATTCTGGAGGACTATTCAACAGAGTAGATCAATATCATTGGAAAAACAACAGATTTAACAGAGACTTCTTGTTAAAGACTGAGCATGAGATGGCAGGATGGTTATTTCTTTTCACAATACACAAAGATGTCAAAGTAAAGTGGACAGTGATTCCATCAGTACTTAAATTGACTTTGTGAAAACGTTTACCACATTTAATAGCCAAAACTAGATTTTCATGTGAGATGTTTAGATTCCCAGTAGCCATTAACCCGAAAAAGAGGGAGTGACACAGCAAGAGATATGTCAAAAAAAGCATGATTTTTAAAAAGGTTGGTTTCCAGGCAGGACAAATATAACCAAAACATTGTGAGCTGCGTCAAAGCAGCCTTTCAGAAAAAGAGACACAGGATATTGCTTTTGCTAATGAGCTTACTCCACTTTGTCCAAAATATGCTTTATGAAGACAAAGAGGGAAAATAGTCTTTTTACAGTGACAGTCTGCCTGGCATTTTATTCTGCTCATTTCTGTTCATCTTGTTAACTGTATAGCTCACAGTGCAGCTTCTGATTGCTGTGCACAGTGTTGTGGAGCTACACTAGCATCTAATGAGTATGATTAAGGGTCATTAGATGCATGGCTGTCTGCACAATGGGAATCCAGCCATGTTTAGCAGGTGGCCATGCAGGGGAGGAGACCGTACTCTTCCTGAATGCACAGGTCCATATGGTTTTGATTTGTGCACAATCTGTTGAGTTTGTCATCTGAGAGATAAAACTGACTCACAAATCCTGTCTAAGAAGAACCTTCAAGTTCACTAGTTGTTATGAGTCCTATAATGACTCTGGTATGGTATTTTATGGTGAGGACAAAATGTGTCACTTTAAGAGGCATAAGAAAATATTTAAACTAGAGGCTTCTGTGTTCTTTTGGCCAATTAATCGTTGTTAAACGAACTGAAATTGAACTCTTTGTCTCTTTCTGACAATTGCTTTCTGCTCTGTTTAAGTGAGGCACAATGAATGTATGTATTTAAATAAGTCAGTCTTTACTGTTGTAGTTTATTTGTTCATTTGTTAGAATTTCTTTATCCGAGAATTTGGTTCTAAAGAAAACTTTGCGTATAAACAGCAAGATAAAGTCCATGTAAAAAACAACTTGTATGCAGGAAAGAGAGAAGGTGCCGTTTTAACCTTTTGATTTTTCTGTCATGCAGATGAATTTACAAAGTCACCAATGGAAGACTTGGGGCTATGTCTTTTTTAATTGAAGTAAAGAGGATAATGACTTAATTGCAAAGACATGGCCTTTGCATAATACTCACGCAGTGGATATTTCATTAGCTTGTATTCAAATTAAAGCAGCAGCACATCACTTTTCAGGCATTTGTTTAATTGATTACCAGCACCTGTGTGCCACACAAAATCTGCTGGATTCTTTTACAACACAAAGACACATGTTTTTAATTGTTTTTCATACTGATTGAAAAAGACAAGTTTTTCCTTCCTTACTTTTGAAGTAATACACAACTTTAGTCTTATTACAAGTTGCCATTTGTTGTTATGAATGTCTCTTACTTATTCTTCCATCTTGCATGATAACATACGGAGCAAAACACACGAGTGGGAGTAGGGTTAGGAACCTCGTCATTTGAATGGGAGGCAGTATGATTTATGGAAAATGTCTTCATTTTGTGAAACCTTTAAGAAGGTGGTACAGTAATAGCTCTTCAAATTACGATTATTATTCAAAGAATATACCAGCCCTCAAAATGTGTGTATCTTCAGCTGATAGGAGATGGTAAATCATGTTGTTTAATCTTCTATAGATTATTGTGGCTCAGATAATCAAACATCAAACCTTTGTTCTGCTTGAATAGAAAGCAATGGCTTGGATTTGATCTGGAACTAAAAGAGGAGACCATATGGTTTATTTAGAGCATCTTTGTACTGTCTGGCATAAATAGTTGAATAAGATTAAGGTGGGTTCATTTTAAGGGTCAGGAAGGTGTGTTCCTCACTGTACTGTAGACCTCTTAACCCGCACTCCAAACAATACAGGCCCGTTCAGAATTTGCTGGTAAAGTCTATGTTTACAGACTAGTTGTAATATTTATCTTACTTTGTCTTATATTCTTTTCCTTTGGATTAGGGTTACTTAAGGGCTGAGCAGTGGATTTGTACATAAGATCTTATATCTTTGTAAAGGTGAATGTGAGAGCATCACAGAGATCGGGTTCACCTCTAGTTCGGGACTGATATTACCACAGAAATTAGCGGTTGAAAAAACGGGTATAAACATTCTTTCCACCTCCTGTCATCTTTCGTTATCTGTTTAGCAGCTGCATTTAACATTTTTATGACAGATCACATGTGGTTGTTTTTTTTTCTTTCTAGTTTATAGCTCTGGGAAAGAATTGTTGGATCCTCCTCCGATATATCAGTTGACAATCACTTCACTCTGAACATCTTGTCGCTCTTGTTTTTTCATAGTATTTGGGATTGCGATTGACAGATCTCACTGTGCCTTTGTACCATGAAAGATTAATTGTTAGTATTTAGCGGCGAATAGTACGTGTCAAGAATAACTGTGAATTACACACTGTCTGCCCACGGCTTTAATTAACCAACATTGTTGGCACCATACGGAGCTGCTGATGCTGATGCTTTCGCAGCCAGAGAGAGTGGAGAAACAGCGTAAAAACTGATCACAGAAGATGTGAAAGCTACATACAGTTTGTACATATCTTTTGAGCTCAAGGAGCTAAAGGCATAATAACCGCGTTTTAAGGACGAAGAAAAATGCATTGATCAGGATAACTGAATCAAAGGGTCAAATTCGGTTCAAACTATACATTCTTGGTTTGCAGCCAGCTACCGATGGCAGGATTCTTACAGTCCTCTAGATCAAAAAGCCACCGCATAATAGCTGTCCTGCGTCTTTCTTAGTGTGTCAAGGCAAATGCATGTTCTGTAACACAGAACAGTGTGAGTGTAACTGCTTCTTGGTGAAGCATACAGTGGATATCTGCACTGTGAGAATACAAACATTGGAGCATGATTACCATCGCCCACATGTTCTATTTTTTGCAGTGTTTCACTAGCTTCTTATTTCAAAACAGTATCTGGCATCTTGTCTTTATCCTGTCTTCATTTTGGGGATTTAGACGCTAGGTAAACAACCAGTTTCTATACAGTTAGCAGTTATATTCATTGCAGTTCCCTTAAACAGCTTTCTCCAGTCTGAGTTGCAGTTGTCATTGTTTCTTGAAGGTGATTCTGTTAGGTGTTATACAAGTTCAGAGAATGTATGGATGTTTTGCTTGAAACCTCACTTTAACAATGAGTGAGTTATCAAAATAGTAGATCAGCTTATCGATTAATTAACTAATCATTTCAGCTGCTGTTGAAATTATTGCATATTTAGGGTCATGAATTGGCAAACTTTTAATCCAGTTGTTCTTTATATGCATCCAACTGTTTACTTGTACCAGTATTTAAAATCAAACCTATGGCAATATCAATAGAAACAGATAGAACATTTTCATTTAAAAATTATTATAATATTGATGAGATTAATTTATTAAACTGTAAAATTTGTCATTTCTTGTTTTGTTGCTACACTAACAGTAGTTTCACAACACTGCATACAAAAGCAGTGCTTCACAATGTAACAAAAACAACCAGTAGAGATGACATAATGATGAAATATCCTTTTCATTATTCCCCCAGCCACGTCTCCCAGAGCAGCTCCCTGGAGGAGGTTCGTCTGGACGGGGACAAGTTTGTGACACCAACGCCCCGGAAGGTGGAGATGAGACGAGACCCAGTGCTCGGCTTTGGATTTGTGGCAGGCAGTGAGAAACCTGTGGTGGTCCGCTCAGTCACACCAGGTAAAGTGCCCCAGCTGCACAGTGACCCCTCATACAACAGTGACTCATTTGATCCATGGCCATTATCAACACATTCCCTGAAGGAGATGAAATCCTCCTAACATGTAGCTAGAAAGGAGAGAGGAAAACCCACTCATGCAGTAGTTGACATCGATGATTCATTGATTTTAACAGCGCTCAATGAGTAAGCATTCATTAGAGCCTTGAGCCGCGAGACAGGAAAGAAGTAAGAACCAAGAAAATGAAGCAAATTGCCTGACTGTGCACAGTTTATACCACTTAACTCTTGTGTGGCGTGCGTTGGCAGGGGGTCCATCAGAAGGCAAGCTGATCCCAGGAGACGAGATCATCATGATTAATGATGAGCCAGTCGGTTCAGCACCCAGAGAGAGGGTTATTGACCTTGTCAGGTATGATGACACACTAAGGTGAGGTGCCACTTGCCTGCTGTTAAACCTGTTGTTGGTAATCATTGCCTATAAAAAGTGTTTTATTGTCTTACAACTATGCATCTAAGTAGATTTGTTGTGGCTTTTTTATTTTTTTACACTGATCATCAAAAGACGTAACGTCCAACTGAAAATGGATCTCTCCAAAGTGATCTTAATTAATTACATCATCAGTAGCCAATTACTTTAAGAAGTCATGTAATTAGTTCAGTGATCATCTGTGTGTTGTCAAGGGGTTTCAGTGCATTGTACTATTATTACATGTATTTGGACTTACAACAATCATTTCAGTGTACAACCAGTATTAAATACTTGGGATGTGTAATAGGTGACAATACAACAGAAAATGATTAAAATTATTATTTATTATTATTATTACAGACTTTGTTATGGTTCAGAAAATTACAGAATTAAACAAAAGGTTTTATATCTAGAATCATCTTGCGACGTCAAACATTTTATCATCGTCACGTAGCTACAAACACAATAGAAGAAGAATGGATTCAGATGGACAACGTTCGACTTTATTGCAAAATACTTAGAAGCAACATGGAGAAAAATGTATGTATAGAAAGAGTGTTTTGAGTGAGCCAATATGAATTCTAAAAATACTTCTTTATGGACCAATCCTTGGACAGCTCTTATAAATTTACTATTGGGCTGGTTTTACAAGAAGGGGTAGAGGGACAGAAACTGTGAATAATTAAAAAGAATTGGGGGGAAAAGTATTCCTTGGACTGATTTATAAACCAAATTTGGTCTGTCTAATGCAGAACTTTTCAAGTATATGCAACTCAGAAATCTAATCTACCACTCCCAGCAACTCAGTAAAAAGGTGATTGAAAAGCCAAACATGGCCTCTGACAAAATGTTTGTGTCAAAATTGCACATTAAATCCCCTGTGGTTTAATGATGTAAAACAATAAAACATGAAAACTCCCAAGAGTGGTGAATACTTTTTATAGTTATACACTGTATAAATAATTAAACTAGGCCTATTTCTTCTCACGTTTTACGGTTTAGATTGCCACAGCTTTGCCAAAACACTTCAACTTTCTATCCAGAATAAGAAATCACTTGAATCGGTCCATCACAGTATATTTTATTTTGAGGGGCCAAATATTTCAGCTGGATAGATATGGTACATTTTAAAGCCAGCTGCTCCATCCACCGTGATCTAGCTGGTGTTGATGTTTTTTCATGCGTCTCATTAGATTAATATCACTGACACAGCTGAGTGGCTGGCTCTGAGCGTTTGGTCCTCGTATGACCTGTGCGGCAGTCTGTAAATAGTACATTAGTACAGGGAAAAGTGCCCATGTGGCCACTCTTTCACAGCTCCTGTGGCCTTGGAAGGGGTGTCTCTGCAGTAAAACTCTGCACTATGGAGGCAAGGCGGGGCTGCCAGGAGCATCACTGGGACACAATGTTCCTCCTGCTACTTTCCACCATGATGTCTCACAAATAACAATAACTGCTTCCAAGAAAACACATGAAATATTTCCAGATTTCCCTAAACCACACTTTTTTGTTTTCTTTCAATCTTTCATTACAAATCAATCTTTCATTAAAAAAATGTTTTTTTTGTATCTTGCAGGAGCTGCAAGGAGTCTATACTGTTGACCGTTATTCAGCCGTACCCAGTAAGTCTCTCCATCCTCTATGAATCAAATCGAGTACATTCCGATAGGCTGCTTGCGTGTTTGCCGACTGTATGAAAGATAATCATAAATCATGCCATATGTTTGTGCTGGCACTGTATCAGTAATGCCTTAGCTGTGTTAGAGCCCCGCTAATTCAAAGGGAGTGCAATTGCTGCAGTCTTTCCAAATCTTCTCATGTTAAAGCGTCAGAATCCGATGAACCTGCCACACCAACATTTACTAGAGTCACGGAGCACCAGATGGTGGTGGACACGCAGTGCCGGGAGCATATTTTCAGCCTTGTTTACAATTCACATAATAAAACAGTGGAAATTGTATAATGCTTGAATTGCCTCCAAAAATAGACAGAATCATCAGTGCTAATTATCCATACACCAGGACTGTAGTGTTTTATACCATGCAACATTTCCTAAAACTTGAAAATGTTATGTCGAAATACATTCATTCATCATGCATTTCAATGAATTATTTAGTTCAGTATCATAGTGTTTGAGAAGCTCAGCGGGACAAGTGTTGAGTCTTTAAATAACAGCCATTTAATAAGCGGCTAAACTTGAATATGGATTTGATTTGCAGAAAAATCTCTGTGTAGTTTCCACAATACTCAGAGGACCAAACAGCTCTAATATCCAGCCTGTAATTGCTTCCGTTTGCCGGGCGTTTCTTTGCAGCCTCAGTGACACACCGGCAGTGAGAGCGTCCTGCCTCTTATGCCGTTACACAGAGCCACCTTAATTGCATCAAAAATGAGAGGCTGTCGTGTTTCAAGAAGGGAACATGTCCTTGAATTGTGTGGAGCTGGAAAAAAAAATGCATGACTCATCTTTAGAGCAACTGATTGTCCTTTAAATCTCTTGTTTTTTTCTTTTCTTCTTTCCCTCCAAAAGTCACCCAAATCGGCATTCATCAGCGCAGCCAAAAAGGCCAAGTTAAAGACTAATCCTGTTAAAGTCCGCTTCGCTGAAGAGGTCATCATCAATGGCCAGGTCCCCGTAAGTCACACTGGACAGTGATTCATCCCGTACACATCAAGGTTTTTAACAGGAGATGACAGCAGAAGATGTGCCCTCTAAAAGCTGGCATAGAGCAGAGTGAAAATATTCTAATTTATTAACTGTAAAATGAAGACATTTTTATTGATTTTCCTCATGCTATCATCACTGGGATGTGAGAATGATTGACAGAAAAAGAGGGACACTCTCAGAGAGAGCTTCCCTGATTTGTCGGATGAGTCCCGCAGAGAAGAGGTTTTTTAGAGAGCAACCACAAAGTAAGGAGACTATCAGGTCACATCCTCTGAGCAAAAAACAAAGCATCATACATAAAACCAGAAGCATTATTGTGTTATTGTGTTTTACTATTTTGGCCCAATTAAGAAATGTCATGAAAATTAAACGAAGTGTGAGAAAGAATCACAGTAGGTCACGTTCATGTTTAAATAAGTAGTTTGACGTTGTGGGAAATACGCTAATTAATTTTCTCGGTGAGAGTTAGATGAGAAAATCAATACCACTCTCATACATTATCTGTATCAGTTATAGTCTTGTCCCTGTCAGATATGTCAATTAGGGAGCTTTAGAGGTGCTGGTAGGCAGATTATGTTGCCTACAGAGAGCTGTTTTCCCCTGCTCAGGTATCTATGTTAAGCGAAGCTAACTGCCTGCTGGCTTTATAATTTCAATACAGATATTAAGGTGGCATCAATCCTCTCATCCCAGAAATAAAGGAAATGCGTGTATTTCCCAAAATGTGGAACTATTCTTTCAATATTCATTTAATCCCCAGAGTCACTACCATATTGAGTTGTTGAATGTACAATTGTCTCCCAGGGGTCTTCTAATTACATCATTTTCAAACACAACTCCCATGCACTTAAACTACAGTATATAAACAACTTTCATTCAGAAAAAGTGTGATTTGTTAATCAAATGAGTCTTATTCCATCCTCAGGAAACGGTGAAGGACAACTCTCTTCTTTTTATGCCAAATGTTCTGAAGGTGTACCTGGAGAACGGGCAGACTAAATCATTTAAATTTGACAGCAACACATCCATTAAGGTAGGGGCTTGAAAGAACCTTGCTTCACTATGAAATGCAGGTGCTTAATATGAAGCGATGTTCAGTTTAAATGTTGAATGTTACTCATTGCATTGTAAATTATAAAGTGCAAAATCCTCTCTTCACTGTGGCCCTCAGAACCTTATCTGAACAGAATAAAAAGCATTTTGAATTGAATTGACAGTGGAGCAGGGACACCTTGGTCAGCAATTCGCATTTCCTTCACTTCTGCTGCAGTTGAAATACAGACAATACTGTATGTTCGGTAGTGGGCATGTTGTTGTGTGTGTGTTCAGCCGTGAAGATTTATGGTTATGGCGCTGAGCACGAACAGGTTGCTGCATTTGCACAGTTCTCGTATTGTGTTAACCACGACTCTGTCTGTGTGAAAGGATGTCATCCTGACCCTGCAAGAAAAGCTATCCATAAAGAGCATCGAGCACTTCTCTCTGATGCTTGAGCAAAGAGCTGAGGGATCTGCCAGCAAACTCATGCTCCTGCATGAGCAGGAGATGCTAACTCAGGTGAGACCGCTCAATGGGTGCTACTAAACAGGAGAGAGGCTGTTAAATGAAAGACTTGATGGCAAAACAGAGGGAGGATACCACTATTGTCTTCAGAGTACAATAAAGTATTTTTGTGTGACATGGATACAACTACAGGCTCTTTATCAGTTTGACTGGTTATTGATTAAAAATGTTAAAGGAATAGTTTGACATTTTGGGAAACATGCTTATTCAGTTCAATTAAAAAGGCTTTATTGGCATGAAAGCTTCAAGAAAAATGTTGCCAAAGCATCAAAATGTAATTCATCCAAATATTTCCACATTACACAGTTACAGATAACACAGATATTCCCTTTCTTGCCAAGCGTTCTGTGAAATAGTCCCTCAAGAAAACCACAACTTCTTCTTTTTATGCTTTATATGGATTCAACAAAAGAGACAACAACATGTTAATTAGTGAACTTTAGAGGTGTTGGTCTGTGTTTTTTCTTTTTTTTTTTACTCTTGGACAGATTCGAGCTATAGCTGTTTCTCTGTTTGTAGTCTTTATGCTAAGCTAAGATAACTGGCGTCTCCTGGCTTCAGCTCCATATTTAAAAGACAGATGTGAGAGTGGTATTGATCTTCTCATCTAACTCTCGGCAAGAAAGCAATAAGCTTATTTCCTAAAATGTCAAACTACTCCTTGAATCACTGTCAAAATTGTATATTAGTATATTATATAATAGTATATTAGTAATAAGTAATATCAAATGTTGCATGTAATGCACTGTCCTTGTACTTCTAAAAAAATGTTTAAGCACTTATTATTAGACATTTTTCAGACGCAAACAGTTTACTAATGGGACCCTCTTTATTGTTCTAGGTGACACAGAGGCCGGGGTCAAACAAGATGAAGTGCTTTTTTCGCATCACTTTTGTCCCAAAGGATCCCGTGGACCTGCTTAGGAGAGACGCAGTAGCATTTGAGTACCTCTACGTTCAGGTGAATATTCAGCAGATGCAGATAACACATTACACATACAGTAGTTTGTGGTGGAGGACACCTCAGGACTAGAACCTAGTCTAGACTTTAGTATATAACAGTGGCCTTAGCAAACACACGGTTGCTGTGAGTGTGTTGTTGACTTTCATTTAATGATAAGAAGAGTAACTGAAGTGTAACCTCCTCTCCCTCTCCCTCTCCGGCTCCTCCAGAGCTGTAATGATGTGGTATTGGAGAGATTTGGGTCAGAGCTGAAATACGACACGGCCCTCCATCTGGCTGCCCTGCAAATGTATATTCTAACCATCAATACCAAGCAGTCCCAGAAAGTTTCCCTCAAGTATATTGAGTAAGTAGATTGGATTTTACACAGCTGGAATCTAACTTGAAAGTCCTTTTTGTTGTTTCTGATGACTTTTTCAAGTTGTAGAGGACACTACTAAGTCCAGAATGCACTGAAAACAATAAAACAATAATGATCTCTGCTAGTAATGCCTATGCCTTTTTAATGCCTAATCTACTGTAATGCCACAAGATACATACCTGCTGCTAGTTAATGATTCTGATTGTACCCGGTCAGTTAATCAATGCACCACCTCTGAAGTAAATCTATAACCGGTCAAGAATGATGACTTAACTGTTTTTCATAGTGACTGAGTGATGAATTGTGCGTCTACAGGAAGGAGTGGGGTCTGGCGTTGTTCCTGCCTCCCGCAGTGTTGTCTAGCATGAAAGAGAAGAACATCAAAAAAGCCCTCACCCACATCCTCAAAACCAACCAGAACCTGGTGCCGCCTGGTAAAAAGGTAAAGTGTGCTACCTCTCTCTCTCTCTCTGCCTGGCATTACAAGTGAAAAGACTCTTGACTGCCACCTAGTGGAGTGTTACGTTTCACAAATATGGTCCTGGGTGGTTGCTTGAACAGATGTTGCACCTTTTTTTTTTTTTTACAAAACAAAACTTTTTTTTACATTCTGCTGTGAATACCTCATTTAAATTATTTCAGCTTGTGTCTTATCCTATGTCTCTTGTTTCCTCCCCACTCCAGCTGACTGCCTTGCAGGCGAAGGTCCATTATCTGAAGTATCTCAGTGATTTGAGGCTGTATGGAGGACGGGTGTTTAAATCCGTACTAATTGTGAGTCATCTCCCTACCTGACATTATATTAAGCCAGTGTGTGACACACAAATATGATGTGTCTCATGCTGTTCCATCTGCATGCAGAAAGTGATATATGTGCTGACTCTCTCTTCCTCTTTACAGCAAGGCGAGAAGCACACAGAAGTGACGTTGCTGGTGGGGCCCAAATATGGCATCAGCCATGTGATTAACACCAAAACAAACCTGGTGGCACTTCTGGCTGATTTTAGTCACGTCAACCGCATTGAGATGTATACAGAAGATGAGAAAAGGGTTAGAGTGGAACTACATGTTCTGGACGTAAAGGTTAATACAACTTCTGCTTTTTTTTTAAATAAAAGCATGTGCTGACTGTTTTTGTGAATATTTTGGATTTACCCTAACAGCACCAAGTCTGTTCAGCAGTCATTATAACCTCATTCTGCAGCCCTGCACTCCCATTTGTTTTGCACCCATTGTCATCTGCTTATCTGCCTTTTTTACAGCCCATCACTCTCTTAATGGAGTCTGTTGATGCAATGAATCTGGCCTGTTTGACTGCTGGCTACTATAGATTACTGGTGGACTCTCGGCGCTCCATCTTCAATGTGGCCAAAAATACAGACGAAACAAGTACGTCTGATATGATCACAGGGTAACTCATCAAAAGATGTTGTCTGTGTTGTCTTTAAATTGATCAGTTTAATTGTTTTGATTTGTCTTTGCAGGCCATGCAACAAGACTAAAGCAGAACTACCAGGCCATTGAGTGTACATACAGCACACCCCATAAAGGATGTGAAGACAGAAACAACCAGAGGTACAGCCAAGATTATTCTGACCAGGAGTGTGAATACCTCGACCACGGGAGATATGAAGGCCAACCAGTCTACATAACTGAGATCCACCAGGCGCAGCACTCAATGCACATGGCAGAGAGAGCCGAGTGCTGCAGAATCCCCTGCTCCCAAACTTACCTCAACGTCCCGAGGCCCAAACCCCAAGACTCGTCCAGGAATGCAAAAGTCTCCTTCATATTTGGAGATCCCCCCTTAGACAGTGTTAACCCCCAAAATCTGGGCTACCAGAGATTGATGGATGAGGGCCCAGACAATCACAGCCCCATGTATAGGCGTCTCGAGGAGGACTATAAGATGATGGATGCCATAGAAGATGGGGACGGGTATCAGTACTCCACCAAAATCTTTGGTCCTACTGAATGCATTGAGGAGCCGCTGCTGCACGATATCTGCTACGCAGAGACAACAGATGATGCAGAGGATGAGGATGACATCAGCTGTGAGGAGGACATGGTGATGAGTGACATTGACAAGCCTATGTTCCTCTCACTCTCAGGGTCCAGTGATGACATCATTGACTTGACCTCCCTCCCTCCCCCACCAGAGGGTAATGACGAGGAGGACAATGACGTACTGCTGCACTCTCTTAACCTGGCCATCGCTGCTCCCCCTCCGGGCTTCAGAGACAGCTCTGACGAGGAGGAGCAGCAGGGGGCTGGGACTCGGGCCCAGGGGGCCTGCAATGATATCCCAGTGTCTCTCATAGATTCAGTGCCCACCCACAGAGCAGAGGGCCACGGGGAGCCTCTAAACGATGCGGTGGTGTCCACCTTACAGGCACTCGAGGCCCTCGCTGCATCCGAGGAACAGAGTCCAGCACAGTCAGAGAGTAGCACAGGTTCTCCTTACACTATTGTAACGTTCATCCATTAACACCACACATGTTCCAGCCATTCACTTTTGATTTGTTGTTGTTGATTCTTTTTTTCAATAAAGCCCATTTTGTTCTATGTTTCCATTTGTGTGAGTATTTCTTCATTCATTTGAGCGTACAAACTGTTGTGTTCATTACAGCACCATTCATTTTGTCCAGATTTTGTTTTGTGGATCATTTTATTTGTTTTCTCAATTGCACACAGCACCGTGTCAGATGTTTGTCGTTAATCTAGCAAATGAAAGCAAATCATTTTAAATAGCAATCCACAGCATGCTTATTTTAAGCATTTGATTTTTTTCTATCAATATATTTTCATAGATGCCATAATTTCTTTTTGTATAATGCTTTATATTTATTATTGTCAGTTTTGGTACAAATTACCCCTACATGCTGACTTGACCATGAACTACATTTGATTCTAATCTGTGATATTTTGATTTATTATTAATAAGATGTTTGTCTTTCTGTGGTACACAGGTGTAGAAATATCACGAGCATTTAGTCCTGACTCCTCAGATTCTGGCAACGAGACAAATTCCTCTGAGATGACCGAGAGCTCCGAGCTGGCCACCGCTCAGAGACACTCAGAGAACCACCTGAGGTTGCATTTAGCCATGACAGAAGGATACCACGGCGTGAACGAGGAAAAGGCCGGGGTCTCTGCACCTAGCGATGGTGGTGCGGGAGCTATGCAGTACAACCCACAGGAGCATCAGGAGGAGGAGGCGAATTCATCTGCCGTCGCCTCCTCACAGATTTTTCACTCAGATGGCGGCGAAATGGAGCCAGAGACAATGGAAATAAAATCTGTCAGTGAATACTTCACTAAGATGCACATGGGCTCATTAATGAGCAGGCAGAGAGGAAAGCAGAGGGAGGCAGAGAACAGAATCCAAGGAGATGCCCGTGAATCCTCTGATAGATCTCACCTGACTTCTCAAGACTCCGCTAAAGATGAGGCCCCTCATCTTGTTGGGAAGTACAACGCTTTCACTGTGAGAGATTCCTATTACATGAATCAACTGGATCTGGGGCGAACTCATTTTAAAGACAGGCATCAAAAATGGCAGCAGAGAGCGCCCGGAAATAAAATGGCAGAAAATCTCTCTCCAGAGTCTGCGAACGACTCACAGGCTTCCCAAGCGGACAGGTTGACAGTAAAGGGAGAGAAACAGGACTCGGATGAAAGAAGCCAACAGTTCAATGCCCATCTCCGCTCCCCGTCCAAAGGGCCCGTCCCCACAGAGAGCGATGCCCCTTCACAGGCAAATGAGCAGCAGCAAATTAAGATTCCGCCATCAGAGCAAGACGTCACACGGTTATATGAATACCATGTGAGCAAGCGCATGTCGTCGATACAGAGTGAAGGCGTTCATTCTCTCCAGAGCTCACAATGTTCCTCTATAGACGCTGGTTGTAGCACAGGCAGCAGCAGCTGTGTCACTCCCATGGATTCTCCCCTTTGTGCCACAGACAATATGCATGTACTGTCAGAGTCCTCGCTCAAGGGGCTGAGCTATGTAACTGCTGAGGAGAAAGCTCATGGGCCCCCAGGTCAGGGCAGGGTTGGCCACCCTGTGGACCCCACATTGCTGAGGAAGATCCATGCAGCTACCAGTGCTGAGCCTGGCTTCGGGATGACGCGGGACGGCAGTCACAGAATGCCCAAGATAAAAGAAACCACAGGTAAAACTAAACCGGAGGGTGCCCTTTCTTATCTTTGTATGTGTAAATGTCCCTTTTGTTCCCTTTCATGCACACTCGCTGCACTGCAGGGAAATAAGGGTGTGAATATATTTGAAATGGTGAGTTCACAAAAATGACAAAAACACACATTTTATACACATTTTATCTAGTCGTGCAGTTTTATTTGCCCAGGCTGAAATATCAGGTACAGATATCTCAGCCTCCCCCTAATACAATGTACTGAATGGAATTTAATTTGTGGTGCTCATAGCAAAGGATAATTGCATTTTTAAAATCCAGCAGCAACCTGTCTTTCCACAAACATGCTCCCGATAATCTGCAGGCCTCACCATAAGTAGTTTCCATTGGAAATGCTTTTTACTGAAAAACAAGAGTCTACAGTCCTGCTAGCAGCTTAGTGAGGTTGTACTTGGGCACAGCAGTTCTTTGACCTAAATGCTAATGCCAGCATGCTAAGATAATCACAATAATAATGCTAACACGCTGATGTTAAGCAGGTGTAATATACCATGTTCATGGTGATGACATGCTAGCATGCATTTGCTAATTTGAACTTTCATGAGGTCGAAATGTAACTGGTCTTTGCAGGTATTTGGTGATAAACCAAAATATTTATATAAATATAAATTATAGAGGAAAAGTAATGGGATCACCAAAGATCACCAGACAAAATCCTTAGGATTCATCCTCTGGGGAACACAAATGTCTGTACAAAATGTTATGGCAATCTATCCAATTGATCATACTAGATATTTCTGGAGGTGAACGGACTGACCAACAGACATTCATATCGTATTAAGTTGATTCTTCTGAGTTACAGGTACAATGCTTCAAAATATATTCCTGCCCTTATTTAACTGCAATGAGGAGATTTTTAAAAAAGTGACTTTTGTTCTTTTCATCCATTAAACTGTTTAGGAATTAAGACAATCTCTTAGGAATTGACCTATCTTTAACAAGGATGGAAATTCTGGAAAATAAGCATAATTTCAGATTTAAGTATGCATAGTACATGCTGTATATGAATGTAGTGTATGAAGCAGTTTATTACAGATGAATATGTGCCGTCAGGGAGATGCTTAACAGTTCTCTTTGTTTTCCTACTACCCCTAGTGTAGCTTGCACACAGCTGAAGAAGGTTGGGGAAGAATCATCTTTAGCTCTCTATTATGAGACCAGTACCACCACCACAACCATGTCACCATCATCATTAAGAAGTAGCACAGAGCCCAGTGGGCTAACACAGGCCAGCCCCGAGTCCGACCCACACACCCTGGCTTTCCCCTCACGCGGATCTTCACGTGAACCTACAACAGGCAGCCTCAGGAAGCCACGCCGGGTTCGGATGCTCAGGAAGAGATGGAGCACCATAATGCCATGTCACAGGAACTTAGAAGCACTGTTAGAGAAGACCAAAGCCACACTTACAGGGAAGAGTAGTGGTCAGAATTTCCAGTCTCCAGATCCCCCAAAAGTACAGAGGATATTCTCTGCTAAAACCTTGCCCAAGAGCTTGACCCAGGGTTCAGTCGCCTCTAATTCATCTGGTAGACGGCTTCTAGGAGGAGCCTGCATGTTGCTGCCGGAGTCAACAGCCCCAAGGCTGGATGCAGGTCCGTGGAGGTGTCGTGGGCCGTTCAGTCACTGCTTCCTGCGGAGAAAGACAAACGCTGATGGTGATGATGTCGACAGAGAGATACCACGTGCTCTGTTCTCTGTCAGCTCGGTTTCTCTCAGTCTCGAGGAAAACGCAGTCTTGAAAGGTGACTGTAAAGCAGAGCAGAGTAATATGGGCAAAGCTACGAACGGCATGAGCCTTAAAGCAAGGCTAGCTCGTGTAAATTCAATGAAGGGAAAAACCTACAGCCTCCGCACAGGTTTCGCACTTGCGCGGAAGGACGCCTTAGACATAGTCAGCGTGTTGCGTTCCAGCGTCGGCCCCTCGTCCAGAAGAGACAAGCCCGAGGTCAACGACGCTGACATGGATACGTTCTCCCAGCTGCTTCTCATGCAGGCCAAAGTGCTGAGCGGCGCCTGCAGTCAGATGGCCGTGGAGTACAGCAGCCCGGAGGAGTTACTGCTCACTCTGACGCACAGCTTCTACACGCTCTGCTGCCTGACGCAAGCGTGCATGTCACTGGTGGAAGGCCTGAGCACCAAGAGCGAGCGGCGTGAGGTGGTAGCCAAGGTGGATGAGGTCCTCATGAACTACGTGTGTCTGCTCAAAGCTGCTGAGGCGGCTTCGGGAGGCTCCCCCAGTGACCAAAGTGTGAATGCTTTGACACATCAATCTGCCACCATGTCTGCTATTTTAAACGCACTAACTCACTCACTGAAAGCACTGCTCAACAAATGAACTGTTGTTTTGTCGTCCTGATTATTGATTTTAAAGCCATACATAAGAGACGTGGTTAACAACCAATGTGAACTGCTGTGAAAAAAAAAAAAGTTGCCTTGTGTATACAATATTTTATTATGTAAAGTAAAAATAAAACTATATGAATCATTAAAGTTTTAAATAGATTATATTAAGGCCTCTATTATAAAGCAAATGACCCTCCTCACAAATATATTATCAAATATTACATACTAGGGATTATTTTAATGATTTATTGGTTATATTAGGGGTTTAACATGTAGATTATTACCCTATTAGTACCTTGTTTATAAATTGTACAAATATATATTCTGTTGGAGAAATGCATACACTGACTATATACAGCTCTAGACAAATCATTGCACAGGACAAGACGCGATCAAATAAAAGTAACGCATATGACTTTTTCATTAGCTGGATTAACCTTAATTTAATGAATACTTTACACATGAAAATGTACTTTCCTGTTATTTTTTGTCAACACCATTAAAGCGATTAAAACTTTGAAAACGTCTTCTCTCAAATGATTTTTGTCTGTGTGTTAATAAAGTGCGGTGTAATAAACACGAACCATGTTAGTGTGGTTCTGTTTATTACCAACCTCTCATACAATACCATATTATTTATTTCATTGTAAATTGGTACGTGCGAATTCATAATCATTGATTCTCTATTCTTTAGCTCTCTGAAGCATTATAAACAGAATAGGCTGGCAGAATGACTTATTAGAACTTATCAGAACTAGATTATACAAGTTTGCTCCTAAAATTGCATTATTCATTCAGAAAGTTGCTTGACTCATGTTTAGGTTTATAACTATGTTTAATAATTCATGATTTTACTATTTACTCAAGCCTGAGTGGTGGCAATGCTTTTTGCATTAAGGATGATGGCCCATTTCACTTAGTGTTTGCAGAGTTATGTGTGAGAGTAGTCAAGCACCTGCGGCATGATGCTAAATGCATCTGAGAGTCTGCAGCCATGGAAGCAGCACTTTCAGACTGTACTTTGATCTAAATGCTAACGTCAGCATGCTAACACTCTGATGAGCAGGTAATGTTCATGCTAACACTTGCTAACTAGCAGAAAATACAAAGAACAGCTGAGGCTGAGGGAAATGTCATTAGTTTTACAGGTATTTGGTCCTAAACCTAAGCTTGACCTGATGAGGGGAACGTGAATGTGTACCATATTTGATGACAAACCATCAAAGAGTTGTCAGGGCATTTCACTACAAGACAAAAATGGCAACCTCATGGTGGCCAAAAGTGGCAGACATAACCACAGATTACAGAAGAAGATTCTTCTGCCCGATGCCAGAATAGCATCTTTACCATGTAAGCTGGTAAACCTTGAAACAAGCATAGGTTTCACTTTCCCCTGCAGGCTAATCAGAAATGAAACAGCTCTTTTCACTGGTGGAGGCCACTGAACAACAGCTGCACAAAATTATACTATACTATAAGAGCAAGAGACTATTATTGATCCTTCAATTCTAAATTAAACCTCTTAATAGTAATCTTAATCTTGCACCATTATATAACAAACAGCAATCAGTAGTTCAATCAAACAGATAATGTAAAAGATGGAAGATTTGGATGAGTGTGGTTTGTGACAATAGGGAAGTGATGCTGGCTAATTATACACACAATGGGCTAACCCAGCCACCTGTTACTTTCATCTCATCACCTTAGAACCGATCACCAATGTTACACTTCTTCAGTACTCGATTCAACTTGAAAGAATTTGTAGCTAGCAGGACCTCTTTTCAATCTCTCATGTGAACAATGTTCTTCCACCTGGTGAGTATCAGTAATTCTTGTTCATATACTGTATAGTATTAGAATTGCATTCATAAGTAGGAAAATGGCAGGTTGGCTATAAATTACAGAGGTGGGAAATGAAACGCTGTCTTGTACCAGTTCCTAATTGTCTTAAGAAGTAGCATATCCTGTACATAGCTTAACCAAAATGTTGATTTTAGCACGTGCTTCTGCTTGATATGTGCATTACGTGCGTGTTTTCATAGTTATGCAAACGTATTATTAGCTTTCCACCTGCACACATTTCTCAGTGAACCACCTGTGTTTCTGAACAGATGTGGGTGGCACTGCTGGGCTGCTGTCTCTCCATACGGACAGCTAGCATTTCTTACCCAAAAACACTGCCATGTGATGTTAGTGAAGCCAACAATGGCAGTGTTGTGAAGGTGGACTGCACTGAGAGAAGCCTCAAAGATATCCCCCGTGGCATCCCCAGAGGCACTACCAATCTGACGCTTACCATCAACCATATTCCTCAATTAAACTCCACCTCCTTTCACGGTCTGGAGAACCTGACTGAGATTGACATGCGATGCAACTGCGTGCCCATCAAAATCGGCCCCAAGGACCGTATGTGCATTGCAAGTGTGACAATAGAGGAAAACACCTTTACCAGCCTGAGGAATCTGCGAGCGCTGTATCTAGATGGCAATCAGCTCTACAGTATACCTAAAGGCCTGCCTTCAAATCTGATCCTGCTGAGTTTGGAAGTAAATCACATTTATTATATTTCTAAAGCAAACCTCTCTGAGATCAGAAATGTTGAGATGCTTTACCTCAGTCAAAACTGCTATTATCGTAACCCATGTAATGATTCCTATAATATAGAGGAGGGTGCATTTTTACAGCTTACCAATTTAACTTTGTTATGTCTTAAGTCAAATAACTTATCCTTTATTCCACATCAACTCCCCACAAGTCTGAAGGAGTTGTATCTCTACAACAACAACATTCATGAAGTCACTGATGAGGATTTCAAAAACCTAACTAACCTTGAGATTCTAGACATTAGCGGAAACTGTCCCAGATGCTACAATGCTCCTTTTCCGTGCAACCCGTGCCCAAATAATTCACCACTGAAAATCAGCCACACAGCTTTTAAAATGCTGACAAAACTAAAGACCCTCCGCATGCACAGTAACTCTCTGACGTGTGTGCCAGCTGAGTGGTTTGCTAGCACAACAGAGTTGCGAGTGCTTGATCTCTCATCAAACTTTTTAGCAAGAGAGATAGGAGTCACCAGCTTCCCGCATTTCCTGGGAAAACTGGAAGAGCTGGACCTTTCATTTAACTATGAGCTTCAGAGGTACCCTCAAACACTGAGACTGAACTGCAGTTTCTCCTCCCTCAAATCCCTTAGAATTCTCAGAATAAAGGGTTTTGTGTTTCAGCAGCTAAAGACAGAGAGCATTGCTCCTTTAAAAGATCTTGCAAACTTGGAGGTTGTAGATCTTGGAACAAACTTTATTAAAATGGCAAACCTTAATATTCTGATGGAATTAAAAAGCTTTAAAATAATCAGTCTGTCTGACAACAAAATATCTTCCCCTTCTGACGGCCTAGGTGCTGTTGGTTTCTCTGGGGGAGAGCCCATGCAGTGGTCTCCCATGTCGGCTGCTGCTCACTACCAAAGTAGGGAAGTGAGAGAGATTCATTACTTCAGATATGATGAATATGCACGCAGCTGCAAATACAAAGATAAAGAACTTGGAGTTGTTACATCCTTTGTCAAAAGCCAATGCAGTGAGTTTGGCAAAACCCTTGATGTGAGCAGAAACAACATATTCTTCTTGCACTCAAGATTTTTAAATCTTGGAGAGCTGAGATGCCTCAATCTGTCTGGGAATGCCATGAGCCAAAGTCTGAATGGCTCCGAATTTACCTATCTTACTAATTTACAATATCTGGACTTCTCCTCAAATCGCCTGGACCTGCTTTACTCCACTGCATTTCAAGAGCTGACAAATCTGGTCATCTTGGATATAAGTAACAACAACCATTATTTTGAGTCAGAGGGCTTGACTCACATGTTGAATTTCACTCGACATTTGAAGAATCTTAAGATATTGCTGATGAATCACAACAAGATCTCTACTTCCACTAACACAGAGCTGGAGAGTCAATCTCTAGAGAGGTTAGAGTTCAGAAATAACCGGTTAGATATGTTATGGAGAGATGGGGACATCAGATATGTCAATTATTTCAAGAAATTACTTAATCTGACCGTCCTCGACATCTCTTCCAACAACCTCCATTTCATTCCACAGCAAGTGTTCAGCGGTCTGCCAGAAAAACTGTCTGAGCTCTACATCAAAAACAACAAACTAACAGGCTTTGATTGGAAGAGCCTACAACTTCTACATTCTTTGGAAGTCTTAGATCTCAGTGGAAACAGCTTAACTGACGTTCCACTTGTGCTGTCAAACTGTACCAAATCTCTCAAGAAGCTCATTTTACATAAGAACCAAATCCTAAAACTCACGCCAGATTTCCTCAAGGATGCCTACATTTTGAAGCATCTGGATCTTAGTTTTAACCACATACAGCACATTAGCCAATCTAGCTTTCCAGATGATGTTGTTAATAAGATGGACATGCTGCTTCTGCACAAAAACAGATTCCTGTGCACTTGCAATGCGACTTGGTTTATCACGTGGCTCAACAGGACCACAGTGACCATCCCCAGGCTGGCCACCGATGTCACCTGTGCCACTCCGGAGGCACAAAGAGGTCATCCCGTGATCTCAGTGGATCTGCTGGCCTGCCAATACAGCTACCTGTCAACCATCCTCTACACCCTCATGACTTCCCTAGTCCTCAGCTTCCTCACCCTGTCCATCTCCAGCCATCTCTTCCTGTGGGACGTCTGGTACATCTATCACTTTTGCAGGGCCAAGCTCAAAGGCTACGACCGCCTGTACTCCCAAAGCTCTGTCTTTGATGCCTTTGTGATATATGACAAGGAGGATCCTGAGGTGTCGGAATGGGTGATGAAAGAAATGTGCGCTCATCTGGAGGGCCACGGAGACCGCCGGCTGACACTGTGCCTGGAGGAACGAGACTGGATCCCTGGGTGTCCCCTGATCGACAACCTCTCCCAGAGCATCAACAAGAGCAAGAGGACCGTGTTCATTCTCACCAGCAAGTATATTAAAAGTGGCAACTTCAAGACAGCTTTCTACATGGCCAACCAACGGCTAATGGATGAAAGAAATGACGTTATAGTACTGATCTTCTTGGAGAAAGTGCCTTGCAATTCAAAGTACCTGAGATTAAGGAAGAGACTGTATAAGCGGTCTGTGCTGGAGTGGCCAACAAACCCTCAAGCTCAACCGTACTTCTGGTTCAGCCTGAGAACTGTATTAGCGACGGAAAGTCACAAACAATACAACAATCTCTTTAAAGAGACACTGTAAAGGGAACAAAGCTTTAATAGTTAGTTCCAACTTTAATTTTGCCCTGAATGTACTTCTGTATATGACCTGCAATGCAAACATCTCATTTAAATGTAAGCCAAAAGAAAGTTTTGTATTATTAATGATGACCAATTGTGTGCTACCTTTAAATTCCCCTTAATAATTCCCCTCATTAGGGAACTGGCTGGTACTCTTTACCATCTCCACAGAGGATTATTATTTCTATTTTGTCTGGTATGACAATTAACACATCATACAACAGGGAAGTGAAATAGATGTAGTTCCTCAATTCACATCCTATTTCTGCCCCAGTGCTCATCTTGTTATGAGGACCAGCCATTTTGTTGCTTTTATGACTAAGACGACAACACGGGGATTTCTTTTTAATGTGTGCTGTATATTAAAGACAAAAGAACACAGAGATGAGATGGATATTTTGACTTGTAAGGACTGGATTGCACACAAGACAGGCATCGTTTTTACAAGTAGTTCATTTTCCATTTTACCTTAAAGACTGCAAAACGTTTCAAAGATCATGAGGAATCAATACAGTACATGCACAATGGTGAGTTTTATTGATACACGTTTCTCTGTACCTTTTTATGTATACTAGAGAATATATTTATCTACTCAAAATGAACTAAACATTCTACTCATCAGACTTCTTCGTGTGGTATTGATTAACTGGTTCCCTGTCTGTGATTTTTTATTTGACATTTCTGTAATATAATCTTTAATGACATTGTCCTAGGAATTTTACATGTGACAATATTTGAACTGTGTATACTTTTATGTTACTCCAAAAACTTTAACTCATTGAAAACTGTTTTGCATTCGTGATAATGGAGTGTTCTACAATAAATATTATACATTAACAATATCATGTCATCTTTATTCTATCAGTATGACCTTTCATTTTTAGATAGTATTACAGTTAACAGAAGTCAAGAGAAAACACCAAGAGCAGTTATTCCAGTTGAGCGATCACTTTGAGTGTTTAATTTACAGACGACTGCGACCTGCTGGATGCAGGTGGTACCATTCTGAAAAGCATTTTTCAATCCTTAAGAAAATAGGTTCGCAATTTGTCTTAAAACAACAGTCAGGTACCCGTACATATATACAATTTAAAATAGGTTTTTGCTTAGTGTAATCATTCCTACTGTCCATACTGTTCAGACTGTAACTTTGAAGGATCTCCATTAGAACGACGACTGTGGATTCTGTCACCCGTCACTTCCACTGAAAGTGCATTAGGAAGGGAGCTCTTAATGTCCAGTATGAATAGATGGAATTATTACAGCACCTGTTTCAAGGTTCATATGGGCACCTAAATGTTGTGAACCTATCCTCTAACATAACACAAAAATGTATCATGTAATTTATGATGACTACATAATGTTTACACAGTATATTTCTTATCAAGATACTTTATTTGACAAATGTTATTGTTTATCTACAGACCGTCACATGTTGGATGCGCTTGCTGCTGTTCTGTCTGTGTTGCCATTATGAGATCCAGCCTGCTGCGTGTAAACCTGCGTGGATGTCACCGCAGTTTCCTTGTGATGTCACTTCCTACAATACCTCTATGGTCATATTTGACTGTAAAGGGCGACATCTGCACACGGTACCTGACGGGATAACTAGCAATGCAACTGATCTCAACTTATCAGAAAATTTCATCAAGAATATATCAGTTAATTCACTTTCTAACCTGTTGAATCTGATTCAACTCAATCTCAACTGGGCAAACAAGAACAAAGCACTGATCATTGCTGCGAATGCTTTCAAAAATCTGACAAAACTGCGCGAACTGAGACTGAGTGGCAATTGTCTGAAAGAAATTCCAGGCAATCTCCCTCTCGGTGTGGAAATCCTTGAGCTAAACACTAACAAGATTTTGTCGATGGATAAAAGAAGTCTGGCTGGCTTAACAAACATTACACATTTGTGGTTATCCAGAAACTGCTACTTCTGGAATCCTTGTGGGAAATCTGTTACGATTATGAACGACAGTTTTGCAACTGTGACCAACTTGCAGGTTCTGGACCTGTCCTACAATAACTTAACGGAAGTTCCCAAAGGATTACCCAGATCATTAAGCATGTTAAAGCTGGGTTCTAACAAAATACAGAACATATCTGAAGATGATTTTCTTGGGTTTCTAAATTTAAATACCCTAGAATTACAAGGAAACTGTCCAAGATGTGAAAATGCTCCTTTTCCCTGCGTTCCCTGCGAAAAGGGTTCTCTCGGCATCCATCCCAATGCATTTTACAGTCTAACACAACTTAAGTCACTGAACCTGGGAGGAAACTCACTGACCCACCTGAATCCCTCCTGGTTTGAGAGGCTGAACGAGCTTAAAGAGTTGTTCCTGTCATTTAACTTCTTAATGACAGCAATTACAGAGGAGGCAACATTTCTAAGATACCTTCCCAGGCTAGAAAAAATGGATCTCTCTTTCAACTTTGCTCTCAAGTTATATCCTAGGACAATAAATCTTTCAAAAGAGTTTTCAAATCTTGTGTCACTTAGGACTTTGCATATGGGGGGTTTAGTCTTCCAGAATATTGGACAGGGCACACTCAGACCTCTGTACGAGCTCAAAAATCTCTCTGCATTAAATTTAGGAACTAACTTTATTATTCACTCTGATTCCACCATATTCAGCAAATTCCCCCACCTGAAAATGATATACCTCGCAGAAAACAGGCTGTATCCCATTCCAGTGAAAAGCTCATACGCGGGGGACAATCAGAGGATGGACCTTTCTATTTCACCGCTCAGAAAACCCTATCCAAAAGATTTCACTTATGAGATAACACACAGCCTCATCAAGCAAGAGTGCTTTGACTCTGGACGAGTGCTAATCCTCAGCTCAAATAATCTGTTCTTCATTTCTCCAAAGCAATTCGAGGGCTATGGAAATATTGCATGTCTCAACCTCTCAGGAAATGGATTTTCAGCAGCACTTAATGGAACAGAGTTCTCCTTGCTGCCCAATCTGACATACCTGGACCTGTCATTTAATAAGATTGATCTGGCCTATGACAACGCCTTCAATGAACTAAAGAAACTACAAGTACTAGACATCAGTCACAATGCTCACTACTTTAAAGCGTTCGGGGTAACGCATAATTTGAATTTTACAAAAAATCTGCCTGACCTGAGAGTGCTGAATATGAGTTATAACTCCATCTCCAGATTAACGACAAAAGTGATGAACAGCAAATCATTAACAGAACTTCAGTTTAAGAATAATTATCTTGGGACTCTTTGGAAAGAACGGGATGGCTCATATAAGACGCTTTTTACTAATCTTACCAATTTGAACATTTTAGATATATCCCACAACAACATTGCAAAGATTCCAGAGGACATTTATGAATATTTGCCACGTAACCTCACCACACTGTGCATAAGTCACAACGCGCTTACTGATTTTAAATGGGACAAACTGATGTGTTTCCATCAACTTCAAATTTTAGACCTGAGCTTTAATTCTCTACCTAATGTGACAGGTATAAGCACGGTCACCCACACTTTGACTTCCCTTGACCTGAGTCATAATCATATTGTCCAGTTGGACGATAGATTTCTAAGTGGTGCAAAAAGCCTTAAGACTCTTGGACTTAGCTACAACAAACTGGCTATCATCAATCAATCCACCTTCGAACCGGGACTTGAAAATCAGATCCAGACTTTGTTCTTGCAGGGAAACCCTTTCCAATGTACCTGTGATTCATTAGATTTCATTCTGTGGATTGGAAACAGTGACATCAAGATCCCTAGGCTGACCACTGAGGTGACATGTGACACACCAGCAAACCAGAAGGGTCGAGCTCTGATTAACTTTGACATTAACGAGTGTGTAAATGACAGTCTGGCGTTCCGGATCTACATGCTCACATCTTCCATCATTATGATTTTTATGTTCGTGGCAACAGTTGCGCACTTATTTTACTGGGATGCTTCCTACGTCATACAATATATAAAAGCTAAGCTGAAGGGATACATGCCCTTGAACTCACAGGATGGTGTTTATGATGTCTTTGTGACTTATGACACCAGAGATCCACATGTCTCTGAGTGGGTGATGAGGAACCTGCGAGTGAAGCTGGAGGAGGAAGGAGAGAAGCATCTTCCTCTGTGTCTGGAGGAGAGGGATTGGCCCCCCGGAGTCCCGCTGGTAGATAACCTCACCCAGAGCATCCGACACAGTCGCAAGACCCTGTTTGTCTTAACAGAGAGCTACGTTAAGACCGGGGTTTTCAAGCTGGCGATGCTTTTGGCCCACCAAAGGCTGCTTGATGAAAACGTGGACGTGATCGTGCTGCTGATGCTGGAGCCCGTCCTGCAGCACTCGCACTTCCTGCGCATGAGGAGGAGGCTGTGCGGGAAAAGTGTTGTGGAGTGGCCGAGGACAGCTGCTGCGGAGCCCTGGTTTTGGCAAAACCTGAGGAACGTGGTCAGAGTAGACAATCAGGTGATGTACAACAAGACTTATTCAAAGTACTTCACCAGCAACTGAAGCACTGCTCAGGATAAAGACAAATGGTCTGGGTAAGACTAACTTGTGGACAATACTATCTGTCTGGAAACTACTGCGCTGTATCCACACTGATGTGGTCCTTCACAACTTTATCACTCTGCCTGGAGCTTAACAGAAGACAAATAAGGACATTATTTTGTAATTTTTTGCTGATGCAGTTGATACTTAATGTCTTGTTATTTATGTGCCCATATTACAGTATATGTGGATAAATCAGCCCATTTTGCAGATGTTAAATGTTTCAGTGTGTTATCTGGTCTCCATCTGACCTAGAACATATCTTTAAAGGTCACAACTTCAACCAACAAAAGGAGCAATTTATTGTGAGAATGAAATGCACTGCCTTGTCCTTTAACTGTGTTAATAATAAAGTGTGTATTGCTCATTTGTCTGGACTAAATTATTAGAGAATAAGAACAAACAAGATGTCTTGCTTTGCACAACCAAAACTCTCAACAGTGATAATAATTCTGAATTCACAAATGGACATTAGTCTGATACACACGCCTACCTACAGATCACCATCCACACTTCGTGACTTTACAGCATTGGTCTTCTTCTTGTGGTGTTTATTGGCGGTTGGCAAACAACGTTCAGGTGCATTACCGCCACCTACTAAACTGGAGTGTGAACTGAAGGCTCCTATTCCTCCTATATTCTCCTCCCAATCCCCGTTTTTGCCAGAAACCCAAATAATGCCCTATATCCCACGTTCCCCGACTCTAACCGTAATAATTCCCTCCATTCCATCTTTATCCCGTCTCTATCCAATTTCTCTTTTAGGATTACCCTCTCCTCTTTGTGCCTTGCACACTGCATAATGACATGTTCCCCAGTCTCCGTCCTCCCACAGTGCTCACACATCCCCGTTTCATGTGTCCCCATCACCTTGAGGGTACTATTTAACCCTGTGTGTCCAAACCTCAACCTTGCTATTATGTCCTCTTCTCTTCTATTCCGACCTGTCTCTCTGTCTACCCCTACTTTCCTTTGGACCCCATAATATCCTCTTCCCTTGTCTGCACTATCCCATTCTTTTGGCCACTTCTCTATCATTCCCTTCCTAACTATACTCTTAATTTCACCTTTGTCATAACTAACTTCCCTGTTTACTCCCCCCCCCCCTTTTAGGGACTTTCCAGCATTACTTCCTGGTTGTTGCTTTGTTTGCCCGCGTGGTGTCGTCCCTGATACTGTTCAAATAGTGTCACAACCGTGTGCAAGTTAAACTGAAATCACTTAACTCACAGTCTCAGTCATAAACCGATTTGTAGCCTGCGGTCTGTTCGCTCTGTGGCATGAACGCACACCTGGAGCATCCACGGTGATAAAGACGCCTTCTGCAGCAACAACAACAACAACAACAACAAAAAAGTAAACGGAAGAAGGAAGAAGACTCGTTTCACTCAGGTGGTCGCAGCGGACTTAACCGCAATTATCTTTCTCAAATAAATGCACAAACTCGACTATATTTAAATATATAAATGATATAAATCTGGCGAAGCTATAATCCAGCGTTAGGCTCTTATCGACATAAAAACTAAAACATTATTTGTGCAAAAGCAGGCTTTTGGAGACGGTGGGCGTGGCTTCGCGGGGGTAATTTGCATACGGCGCAGTATTTATTGTGTGATTGACGCCAGTTGGCTTTCACTCTGCTCCTGCGCCAGCTAGACGTGCATCCCACCGTTATTTCTCGGCCTCAAATCCAGGTGAGTGCGTTTCCACGTCTGTTCCATCGCGTGCACGTTTATCCGGAGCCTGTATTTGCTGTAGCTTTGCCGTTTAATGACTTTTTCTCCCCCTCCTCATTGTCTCGCAAAGTCTTGCCTCGACACTAAACGGTGTCAGCTGCACAGGATGTGTTTTTAAAAAAAAAAAAAAAAAAAAAAGCTACGGGAATTAAGTGATTTATTTAAAGGTGTTAATGGCTGGAGGGCGTAACGTGGCATTTCTTCGCGGTCTGGTCTGTGAAACTACAGAGATCCTACATGCTGTGTGTTACTTGGATGGTGTATTTAGCTCAACACGTTATTGTTCAGACTGAGGGTGGGGTGGGTGGGGGTGGTGTCTTTAGTTGAAGGCAGTGTGCTCGTCTAGACTGCTTTAAAAGGGCGGTGGTCTCACTGACTGACACAAAGCGTTTCTCCAGTCAGGCGCTGACCGACACGCGGAGTTCTCCTTTTTATTTTTGTGCGCGCGCGCGCATGCATTTCGTGTAAATTACCCTTTAAGCTTTATTCATTGTTCCTCTAATTAGCCTCTTAACATACTAAGGTGTTCACCGACTGAACTCTACTGCAGTACGGTTTCATTGAAGTCTCTGCTTTCTTGTGTTAAATGAATTATTTTTTTTTTGTGTGTTAGAGCCTCTGCAGACATGAGTGACAAACCTGACATCAAAGAAGTCACAACCTTCGACAAGACCAAGCTGAAGAAGACAGAGACTCAAGAGAAAAACACACTGCCAACCAAAGAAAGTACGTGCTGCTCCTAATGACCCTCTTTTAATCCGGAAACATTGAGTTGCTGTGGTAAACTACATTGTGGAACTAATGATGCCAACTTTCTTCCTCCCCTCTGCAGCAATCGAACAGGAGAAGACGGAGTCATAATGAAGTCCTCCTGTGCACCACGCATTTCTCCAGCCTAGTCTTTTCCAATGTGTATTCAAAGTTAAAGTACTTATTGACAAAACCATGGCTGTACAACCCCCACCCCCCTGCACACCACTCGCTTGTCTAGATGTCCCTCTGTATAGGAAGTGGCTTGACATCAGCATGGGTTCCTGGTCATCTCTTGCAGTTTCTTTTAGAGCAGGTGCATCATGAAACTGGGAGGCCCACCCCGGCCACTTCTGAAGGCTCGCAAAGCGGTGGTTTTTGTACAACAGAACCTGTAATGCACAAGTTTGTCACATATGCAAAATAAAAAAATGTAAATTAACTAAAACGTGTCTGGTTTTACACTATAGGATTTGTATATTTTTCCATTTGTGCTCCACCCATACTGTTTGAGAGCAACTCTTGAGTAATGAACAGGCTGTTAATCGCGAGCGGCTCTGACAACATGGGAGCGCTTCGGAGGCGTTGCAGCTGTCTTAAGTGCCAGCAGAGTGACGTTACTGACTGATCCCAAAAACACTGGTACTGCCGAAGCTTGAAAAGCTTGCTCAACTTATAAACGATGCTTCAACAGCAAAAGTTAGGGTTTTGGCTTTTCTCTAAGAAAATAACTCGTACCTAATAAAGTGCACAAACCGTTAAGAGCTATCTTGGACTTGTTTACATCTAAACAAAAGATGTACAACCTGTAATTGGAGAAATAAAATCTCGTGTTGCATTTGTAGCTACTGTCAAACCACTATCTTAAATATAATTCACACCACTAAAGCCTGAACAGAAATGTTGTGCTGTTGCCATAACTTACTTTTTGTGTAAAATGGCAACTCTTAACTTGACACAAGGCAAATCTATCCTTTGCACTGTGCTAAGGAGAAAACTTCCCTTTGAATTCTGTATAGTGCTCAGAAGTTCCTTTCCTGAGGTCTTGTGTGCTCGTTCAAATAAGACGGGAGCATCATGGCTTTAGCTACTGGGTGAAACTAGGTTTGAGTAAAGGAGTTGAGCATGTTAAAGAGCTTTTAGCTGAAGTTTTATGAAAGAAAATGCTTGAATGTAAAAGTAACATTTTGACAAAATGGCACCTTTCAGAACTGCGAACATTACATAGTGTTGTAGAGTAACAGTGAGGCCTTTGACTAAATTAAAGCCTTGGTCTTGATGACTGATCTCCTTAAATATGTTAACCGCATCATTGACGCGTCTGTCGCTAGAAAAAACAATTTAAAGATGGGGAGACAAAAGAGAACCTGTTCTATCTCATTCTGCTGCACAGGGACGACAGCTGCATGTTGTGGGGAGAGATTACGTAACTGCAATGTGTCTATAGACCATAACAGCTGTGCTGTAACAATAACAATAGTCTCTGCTGAGGGATTGGCTCAAGTTCATATTCATCCTCTTTCCCATGAGGTTGCATTTAATCTGTAGTCATTTTTAGTATGGGAAAAAGGACATGTTGGTTTATTTTTTTCATTGCCCTTTTAAGAAGCACCAAATGGCCACAACATTTATACTCTTACACCCCCCCCCCCACCCCCACCCCCCTTTAAGTCCTCTACCATCCTTACGTGCGGTCTGGCCACACAGCAGCTCCTCAGTGTCCTTTGACAATGTGTGCTTTGGGGAAAACAGCAGCCGATGCTACACATTACACGACTTTATCTCCTGTTCCACTCTTTCCTCACTTTGTTAAACTGATGAATGAAATATTAAGCCTCAGGCATATTTATCCAGGCAACCTTAGCTACGTGAACGCAGCTCACGTTTTCAGCATCTCGCTCAGGGACACCTAATGGGAATCTGATCCCTTTGGGGTAGGGAGCCAAGCATTAATATAAATATTTACTACATTATACTGAGTGACTCAGTTTATATTAATGCTGCTTTAACGGGCCTTCCCAGTCAAGACCTGGTAACATTCCACAAAAAGGGATGCAAATGACACTGAAATGACACTATGGGCTGATTGTGGTGAACTTGGCGTGATGCACCAAGAGGCCATCTGCCAGTGTTGTGACGGGCACCCTCTGGACCGGCTGTGGCTCGGCCTGACTGCAGCCCACTACGAAGAACACAGATTCCTCTGAGACTGCTTATGCTTACATACGTAATGTGCTTTGAGAATGAAGTCACACTGGGAATGCTGCTCCCCAAAAATGACTCAAACTGTATATCAACAACCCCATTGTGCTGTTATTTTGGATGAGTGGCTTAGAAATAACTTGTGAACTATGGGGTGACATGTGATGGTACAGCATAAACACACGTAAGATTGATACGAGGTATAAAAAAAGTAACATGTTGTACTATTAAGTGCTTGTATATGTCTGGATCCTATATCACATTAAATCGTCCTGGATCTGGAACATAACATAAGGCATGTTTGACACTGCAAACTGATTTCTATTTGGACATTTATGAAAGACTGTGTTTCAGATTAGATGGATTGTACTGGATGGGATGTCTGGGTTGAATTACAGTGGCTGGGGGGTTGTATGACACAGTCTGTTTCAATAATCAATCAAATAATGATGTACATGATATAAACAATGAGTCACAATGTCAGAAACGGTGTGAAGCATTGGGAGAAGAAGGAATGATTAAGCTCTTCTCACATTTCAAAACATTTTACAAGTTTTGTTCCTGAAACAATGTCAAAAACATTCTGAATTGACAACAAAAGAAACCAATACAATACACAAAATACCACAAAACTTAATAAACACCCTGTAATATGAGCAAATTCATGTAACATCATACCCTGACATGTTTTTCCTTGTTCCTACAGGTTATTATTGCAACATGCAGGAGGAAGTGACAGGATCTAACAGCTGCTATCAACAACGTGCTGAAACTCATTTCTGTGTCTGAGCTCCTTCCTCAGCCTAAAACCTGAATGCTGGGTTATCCATCTTTCTCATGCTCTGTTTCCATGGTAGCAGACAGAAGATTTCTAGCTTTCCACACGTTTTCACATGATCAGAGAGACTGCAGCGTGAAATAAATCCAACACTCCTAATGGCTTTATCTAGGCATGCTATCAGTTCAGATGGGGCGTTGTTTTGGGAAACACATGTTCAGCTGTGAAAGTCTGTGGGCTTGGGAATATCTGCTAGGTGAAGCAAAAGAAGACAAACTCAACTCTTGAGTGAACTAGTCTTCGCTCGTTTGGTTCACACTGCACAGGTCAACAGAAATACTTCTGTTAGCACTACTCTTGGCACCCTCTGGGGAAATTGTTGGAATTGTGTACCTGTCCAAACGTGGTTTTCATGTTTAGGCACAGCTTTACATTTTTGAGGGGCTTCAGTACGCTGCACAGTACAAACATTGTCCAGCAATGTATACCTTAGCTAAAATGCTGCACTCTAATGGAACACTTAATGCATTATAGCTACAGCGTGCTATTTACTGCCATCCAGTAGTTTATTGTTGTGTAAGCCTCCTTAAACATTTCCTGAAGTCTTTATGAGTTATAAAGAATGTTTTGGTCTGGTCTTCCTGGTAAATATGTAAAAGCAAAACAAGGATATTCAGAAGCTATGCTTGTTCACGCCACACGGAAGGATATTTTTATCTTCATCATTTTGCATGGGATAGGAGAAGCTTAAAAACTGAGCATTCAGTTTCTCTTTACTTTTTAGTTAGTGGCATGTCATTGTTTCTCTGGCAGAAACGTACATTTCAGTCCAAAGGGACACTTCTGTTTCCTGAAAATATAACAGAAGGTGACAAATGCCAATTAGACCAAATGGGTGGGTCTTCTTGTCCGTTTTGTCACTTGCATAGAATAACAGAACAATCACATATATTAATATAAATTAGGAAGAGGAACATTATGGGAAGTTATGAACAGTACTGTCAATATATATTAGAAATTATCATTAACATTGCATTGCATTGTACCATTGTCATAGTACAGAAGCATAAAAAAATACTTTTGAGTTCATCAAATACACACGTACATGGATTCATGGTGTTGAATATTATTTAAGTTCATAAAGTCTGTCATTGTATTTGATTAATATGATAGCTGTTTACTACATTTTTAACCATTGGTGTGGAGGCTGGGCCAAACATGTTCACTCATCTGTACGGGGAGCTTCTGCGTCTTTATGTTCTTAATTCAGAGTGCACCCAGGAAAGGACAATTCATCTTTGTCTTCATTATCATGGCCCTGGTGGGAAAAAGCAGTGCAGCTATTGTGTGATAGGTAGAGACAAAAGCTGAGGGTGTGAGCTGACCAATCCAGTGAAACGCCATAATGGTTGCTATGTGTGACAAAGAAACTCCCAAAAACGTGCCTTGTGCTATACTTGCGATTTGAGGCAGAGGGGAGCTATCTATCGGTCTGGCTGACAAACTGATCACTTTGCAGAGATGCACAAATATTGCACAAGCTATTTAGGTAGCTATCTCAAATTCAGTAAAGCAATTTGAAACCTCCATGACAGAGTAAATACAAAGGCAAAGCTGCCCGACCTGTTTCTTATTATCTGGGGGCTGTTAACATTTAGTGAGAGTGACAAACAGCAAACCCCAACTTAGTAGATAATGTTGCTTGCATTTATGCTGTCAGTCCTGCAGAATAAAATAGCAAGGGTGGCAGCCAGGCGGGCCTGTGTGAAATAAAACCACAAATTCTCAAAACAGTTAAAAGGCACCAGAGGAAGTGACAGCAAAAATATACAGGAGGAAGACAAAATAATGTAAGTACACAACAGAGAATTTCCTTCACAATCACAGACACTTGACTAGAGAAGGTTTCTGAAGGAGGTGTCAGCTGTAAAAGCAGTCTGGCAATCAGCAGCCAGCTTTTGCCAGATGTGTATTGGTCACAAAAAACTGCAAAATGATTGAACCAGCCAACAGTCTTGAGTCTTGAAAACCATATTGCAACATATGTGAAACACAGGCAAACTGCACTAAAGGAGAGGGCCGAGTAAAACTAGTAAAACCAACCTACAGGCAGGCGAGTAGCCGGGAGGTCAAGAGTCCGAATTCCTCGAGCACAACCCGTAGAAATGTTTGAGTAGCTGTGAAAAAAAAAAACTGAAAATATAAAAATGAAAATGTTTTATTTATTTTACTGTTTTGATCTCCCTTAATTTTAGTGTAAATGTTGTTCCACGGCTTTCTCTGCACTATTTCCTGAAATAAATGCAAAAAGCAGCATTGCTAAATAACACACAGCTATGACAGAGGATAGAGCTCAACAACCACACAAGGAAGTGAGAAAAGTTACAGGGTCAGTTACACAAGGCAACCTAATGCCAAGACAAAAGAGCTGCTGCTTCTTTGGCTTGCTGGACTACATTTTTGCATTAAGCTAGGCAGATGTGACTGTTTGAGATGCAATGTAGTGGGATTCAAGGTGACATGTGCACGCAACCTTTCAACTGCTATAGTCACCCCGTTGAGCTTAGTAGCTCACCAGCTGTGAGCCCGGCAACCCCCCCACCTTTAGCACCAACGTCCCCACGTGCCCACAGTATATGTATGTTCGAAGAATTCACAGTGTGACATGCTACAAAGTCAGTACTACAACATGCATCACACACCGCACATGCAGAATACTTAGAACACGGTTAGCTAGCATGATAACAGTGATCATGTGAGACTGAGAGACAGGAAGTGAGAGAAGTGAGTGTGAAGCGAGACGCCAGTGTGCATGTGTTTAAAGGGCGAGACAGAGAGGACATACGAGTGTTTTAGGTCGTTGGGCAGAAACAGGGGGAGAAAACGAAGAGCTCGGACGAGCTGTTAGTTAATATCTGACCTCTGCTAAAAGCAACAATAGAGGCTTAGAGAGAAACTGACTCTTGAGACGAGCATGTGATTTATTCATCAGGAATGTGACAAGTGATCATTGTTTGGGAACATTTTATACAAAACTATGATTGGTGCTGTGATAAATCTGCATACTGAATAGCCTGTGTTTAAAAAGTAGAACAGGAAATTGTAAAAAACGGGGAGTATATGCAGCTACTTTGATGTACGCAAACTCAGGGTTTATCTTTCCGGATCAGATGCTGAGTAAGTGGTCCTGTCAATATACCGTTATTAAGGGCAATAGCCTGATGAATTAAGAGATGGAACCTGTATTTTTTTCCCTATTTTACTGCTTTTATCTTGTACAGATCTCTCTTCTGTGGTGCATTTCTGACCAATCCTTTGCTTACCACATTAGTTTATGTGGCTAATGCTTTATCACAGTCACAGGTTGAGTCTGAGGGTCGTATGCACTGCAGGAAACTAATTAGTTTCCCTTTGAGAAAAGACTAAGTGCCACTATAAGTAGAGTTTGAAGCAGTGGCCAGAAATGCCAATCTCTACCTTCCTGAAGAAAGCACCTCTGTGATAGCTAACCACGTGGAAAGAAACCGACACAACAAAATAAAACTATCCAGTTTTCTTTTGTTATTTTCGCTGTCAGATATCGTCTTAGTTATCGCATGAAAGATTTCTGGCAATATATCCCAGGAATAAAAGGGCAGGGCACTGATACACCATTGATGTGATTGTTGCTATTGGATACAAAGAACTATAGCTCCACTAATGATGTTGCCCTCCAGTTAAGCCCTTTTTGCGTTTATACATCATCATCTCTTTGTCAAGAGCAGGATAATGCTCTTGACAAATCCTCAGAGCTCCACAATGTGTCAACTTCTCCGCCTCCCACTTGCGCAGATGTTTCTCTTAGTTACAGTAAAGCTTTTCTGTTTGCTCATTATAGTTTCTGCACAGGATTGTCATTTCTCTGAGATGATATATAATAACCATTTGAGCACTTATGTTCCTTTTTTTTTATTTTTAAAGCGCCCGTGTGAATATTTGATGCTGTCCCTGCAGTGGCACTTAAGATTAGTTTCATCCCTTAGTACACCTGTACTGACAAGAAAGGGTTAAAAAGGAGATTTAACATTTGGGGAAACTGTTAAATCTCCTTCACATCTCACCTTGTGCAATTTACAGTAGCTTGTTTGTGAATGTGTCTGAACACAGATGTTTCAAAATGGTGTAACAGGATGTGGGTTAAAGGCTGCAGTGCCATACTGTAGAAGCAAAACTCCACTGTTAAATAAACTGTGCTGCTGGACTGGCAGCATACAGTATACAGACTGACATAGTGTTTGAATAAAACTTCATGTTTTGCTGACCTGATTCCTCATTGATAACATTTTGTTTTTGTAATTCTGGTCTCCAGGCAAGTCACAAAAAGAAGAAGAACTTGTTCATCACTTTACCCATACATTAAGTGATGATGTAGATAAGTGTCGTAAACATCAAAAACATTTGTTTGTATGTAAGTTTCACATGTTCACAACTGTCCAGGGCTGAGAACAACACCAGTGTATTATGTTCACATAAGGTGTAGGTAAAAAAGGAGGTGTGTATAGAGACTAACAATGATGTCATTGTGTGTGCCAAGATTTTACAATGCTCATAAAGAACATTTAGTGCACAATTGCACAATGTACAAAACAGCATGATTAATGTGTCAGTCAATCCTAAAAAAGTATATATATTTTGGGAACTGGTGATGCCGACTTATTATATTTGATGTAACACGTATGTGATTGTACGTCCAGCGTATGCTTAGTTTTTGCGTGTTGTGTTGTACAAACATGTACAATGCCAGCATGACCTGTATATTAAATGATTTCAAGTCAAAGTTGATAGCTCTTCTGACAGAAACGCACTAAACCTGTCGGTGGATTCAAACAGCTTGATGAAAACCATCTGAGGAATGTGCTTAGCTATCAGTGCTCCTATAGTCGTGGCCAGATACAGCACGTCTCTGTTGATCCTTCGTATGGGCTTGCAGTTAGGTTTACATTTGTGATATGTATTAAAAAAGCACACACATTGCATAAACGCACTTGCATGTAATGTGTTCGGCACCCATGTTTGCAGTAGTCTAAAAAGCTTGTTGTGGAACAAGGTGACTAAACCTATAAAATTCAGGCCTGAGAGTGGTTTTATCTCCCCTTAATATATGTGGATAAGCACTTGGAGATGTGTTTGCTCAGAGTGGGTCTGTGGAAGCCGCCGAGACAAAACCTGGTTCAGAGTTTCTGAAGTGTAACTTCCGACTTCTGCTATTTATGATATGTTCTCTCTTCCCTTTGTGGCAGGCTGTTTCCACTTCATGCTGTGCACGTCTACAGAGGAACCTGTAGGTGTAACATACAAGCCTCATTTCTGTGTGCCGTCCCAGATCTCAAACGGCATGCGAAAATGAACACAGTAGAACGTGCAAGCCAAGTAACATTGACTGTTAGGGAATAAATCCTACCTACACATACATACAGTCTACTCATATGTCACAGTTTAATAATATATTGTATACAACCCCAAACAGTTCATTATTAGAGTTTAAATTGCCATGCTGGTAGAGTTTTTTTTTTTATCCCTGTCTTTTGTGTGTCCCTGCAGCTATAGCTACAAAGCTCATTCTAACTAGAAACAGGAAATGAAATCTGGTTGTTTTCATTGTGCTGATAACCACACAAGTTTGTAATAACCTTACAGCCATTTTTACATGTATTGTCAGGAGCCTGTAATCCCTACAATAGTACCGGTGCATTACAGCTCTTGTGCACACATGGTCAGAGTTAAAAGCGATACTGCAGCATGTCTTATCTTGTTAGGTATGGAGTTTACATGATAACATACTAAGGTGAAGTGGGTTTTCTTCTTAGGGTACATAGTTGTGTAATTATACCCAGCATGAACCTCCCCAGTCTAAAAGAATAAAGGGCAGCTTTAAACTCTGACCTCTGGGGCCTTGCTGCTTTAAACGGTTAAATAGCAAATTGAACCCCTGCAGACATCAAAGAACAATACAAATTGTAGCTACAGTATAAATCTGTATCACTGTGACAAGAGGCTTTGTGATCACAGTAACATGTTCCTTTAATTGTAGCTTTGCACAATAGCAGCATGAAAAAGTATGTTTTGTACATCTTCTTAGAAAACATTTAAAGGTTGTCAAGAGTCCCAGAACTAATTGAACAAATCATGTATGTCACCACAAACTGTTGCACGTGTACCACCACAAGTAGAATACAACAGGTAAAACAGGACAAACCATTTAAAAAGGCAGTAAATAAAAGAGGCTGTTTGAAAGGAACATGGAAGTAGATATAGTCCTGTGGCAGGAAGTGCACAAGGGAAGTTCCCCTTGCTAACCACATATTTGAAGAAATGGTCGTCAAAAAACACTGCAACATCTTTAGATATATGTATACAGCATGTGTGATGTTGTTTAATGGTGCAAGAGGTCCAGTAATTCCACCAAGGGAATGAATCACAAGAAAACATTGTAAGACTTAGATTATTGAAAAGTCAGCATTGATGCAACAGACAAAGGTTACTAATACACTAAGACGGTGGTGCAACTCAAGCAAAGCAACTCTCATCACCTCTGCAGCAGAGTGGTCACCATAACAGCTTTTTTTGAGACTGTGACAGATTTAACAGGCCACTGCAATGTCTGACCGTGCAAGCCCATTAATAAATAATGCTGAGATGTGGCTCGTTGAACCTCATCGACCCTCTTGCGATGTCTGGTGCATCCCCATCAAGCCGGCCTCGCAGCATGGCACAACTGCGTCTGCTTCTGCATTATTGATAATAGAGGAACGGGTGGTGCCCAGCTGAGGCCGAAGCTTACGTTTAGCCTGCCACACCCGACATGTCGAGGGGCAAAAGTGTCCGTGTGATCTCGCAGACAGCTTGAGTCCCCCCTGTCCGTCGCTCTTGTTGCACTGGGTTCAACCTCACTGAGCAGCAGCCTGTCATTGTGTAATTATAGGAGGTCTGTTGGGGCACGTAAAGGACAAAGCCACAACATTAACTATAAGCACAGAAGTTAAACTTGAAGTGACAGATAACCAGGTGAGGCTTCTTTTGGACACTGAATGGGATTTTGTTTCCTTAGCTATTATGTGTCACTCAAACACAAAACATGGCCACAAGATTTGACGTGTATCCTTTCCACTTTAATACCGTTAGGCACCTGCAAAAAGTCACTACAACTTTCCTCACAAACTTTCAAATGTAAGACTAGAGTGGTGGCAATGAAGGATACTTTAGTCAGTTATACACACCAAGTCAAAAAGGATTTCTCAGGGTCGCATCTATTATTGCAGAGGGAAGTCACAGCTCTCTCCCTGCACTGTTGCACAAATCTTTTTAGAGCAATACACAATGTATCAGGTTTTAGTATTTTTTGAAAGACCACACTGCAATGTAACAAAAAGACTGTAGACTGTATTTAAACACATTACCTCAAATAGTGTAACACAACATCTTTGATGAGCAGTGGCCCATTTTTCACAGCAGTCAGTATGTATTCTCTGCAGTGCATTCATTGCTCATTTCATCTCCCACTCAGGGCAGGATGTGGTTGTGTACACACATCACTTTCAAAATAACTACTCAACAGCCATGTCTCTCCTTTTATAGTAAAAGCCTTGCTCATTGTGCCTAGGGGCCGCGGTGAGGGACTCTGAGTGGATAAACATTTGTGCACACACAGGGGCCACTAACTCTTTAAAAAAGGAGCATGCATCTTACAGGGGCAGTAAACTCAGGGGTTTACTGGAGTCTGGGAATCCCAGTATCAGCTGCATTAACAAATTATAACTCTGTCGACTCATGTCTGCAAGCTTGGAGCCGACTTAAGTGAGAGCAGAGTATTTATCCGAGTGAATGGCAGGAAGTGGGGAGTTGGCGACGCTGTACCACTTGCAGCCAGTTTTAAAACATAAGGAGACCAAGAAAACAAGCGCATATATGTCTTAAGTCAATACGTGAAAATGGGAATTAAGTCTAGATCTAACACATACCATGAAACATTATCAAACTAACTCCTGGCCTTTACTCTCATTCAGGATATGATGCAGCTTACTTCAGTCAACACAAACTATATGCAGACAGACAGGGACCTCTGCTGACAGAAAAGAGGCAAAGCACCCAGTAAAATTCCCCCGCTGGTAAACTTCCACTCCCAAACAGCTGAGATTTCTGTTCAGATCCATGCAGAACACATTGAACCACAAATCAAGATAAGACAGACCTTTACATTCGTTGGCATGTGCAGAACGATGTCTCCCCCTCCTGGAAGAAAACGTAACTGAAGAAGAATATGAGACAAACTGAGGTCCTTGAGATTATATTTTTGGTGCAAAGCAGACTCTAAATTCATACTACACCAATACTAAATAGTAAACTACATACTTGAAATGTTAAAAACTAAAAGTGTGTATAATAATATAATATATAATAGTGACACCAATTAAGCCAGGCTTTTGTAAAACTAGTTTGTAAATGCATACTGTATAACTAACAGCATGTTGTGTGCTTCATATCCACAAATTAACTGTATTTTTTCGGTCTTTGAAAATATATCCACATAGTTAATTTGAGAATATTTTGAAAGTTCACACTTGCTAACTGAAAAGTCACCAAGCTGCACAGAAATCCCTTTGGATGAAGGTTAGAGTCGGGTTCTAAATGCCAGGGTTTTCTCCTGGACAGTAGATGGTGCTGTTGTTGTAAGAATAACGGCTTCATCGGGTTCTCCCAACACCTATCCTAGCTCAGGGCCCACACAGCACACATAGCAGCATCAAGGAAACAGCTTTAATGTGTAGTATGCATGAGGCACATGCTTGAGATGCTCTTTCCCAGAGGTGGTGAAGATTTCAAGCATCAAATGAAACTCATAATTATAGAAAATAGGATGCTAGAAAACTGTTGCTGTACATAGTTTAATGCATTATACTGTACTCAAACAATTACTTCCTTGTTTAATGCAAAAACACCGGCTAGAGTCTGACACTGTACTGAAAACATGCAACAACAAGCTATTGTTTTGTAAGAATAGAGCTCTTTTTTCATCCCGTAGATTCACATTCCATAATTTTATCTGTAAACCAAAATCCATCCCGTATTTATAATGGAAGAAGAACAAAGAAGAAACAAATTGTTACAACCACATAATTCATTGGAGCAGAACATTGCCTGTGTAAACCTATCTCTTAAAAAAAAAAAAAAAAAAGCTGTTGACATGTAATCTTGTGAAACTTTGTTGAAAATATTCTCCAACTTCTTGCTCTTGTAAAAACCTTAAGAAATGATAACATTAACTTCAAAGTAGGAAAAGCACAGGTGTAAATAATAAAATTAATGATGGCTAAATTCCATTTAATTGCTTTGGTTTTGAGGCCTGGTATTGTGCACGTTGGCTCACCTGTCATGACTTACTGGGGCATATTTGAACATATAAGAGCAGTCGTTAATGTTATTAGTAACCCCTGTGTTAAGTCAAAAAGTCTGCTTGAAAAAGGACTGTTACAGTTCATTGGCTCTTCCCCATAATTTCTGCTGAATCAAAGTTTTCATCTCAAATACACAGGGCTAACGTTAGGGTAATTTGATGTCACCTATTCTAAACAGCTTTCAATTATACTGTAAATAACTACAACCTCAAACAAACAACTAGGTGGTCCACATGGACAAATTACTCAGAACCATGTGACCAACCAAGCTCCCCTAAGATTGTATAGTTACGCCTGAGAAAGTAAAATTATTTGGAAACGGTTACAGAAAGATTGCGGTCCTAACAAATAAACTACAATGAACTAAATACTTTGGTTAAGGTTAAAAAATGCCATGGTAATTGTTACTGTCCGTGCGGTTTGTCTGAATATTTGCTGCCCTATTAACAGATATGACATATTTTCTGCCAACACCAGTACTCAGCGCTGCATATTTGTGGCCAACATTGCCTGCTTCCCAGCAACCAAGCTTCCTCTACCCCCCACACCCCCCAAGCCTCCTCCTGGATTACCATTTAGGAATTGGTGCATGTGGATTCAGCATTATGAGTTCAGGTTCATCTTAATTGTTGCGTATCCCCCATCTGTTAATGAGTGTTTGCGAGCTCTAAGTCATGATCTGAGCCACATTGATTTGTTCCGGAGC
The DNA here is from genome assembly GCA_036023655.1 of Nannoperca australis. Taxonomy (NCBI): domain Eukaryota; kingdom Metazoa; phylum Chordata; class Actinopteri; order Centrarchiformes; family Percichthyidae; genus Nannoperca; species Nannoperca australis. The sequence continues at coordinate 286,649 of JAVQJD010015144.1, forward strand.
ATCGCATGAGCGGAGCCACAACTCAGTAAAATGTGTATTATTCTTGTAATAAATGGGTGCAACAGTGGGGGTGTCCAGGCTGAATTTGTTGTGACCTGATGATTAAAGTAGCAAAATGAAATATAACCAACATTCAGCATGCTGAAACATCTCTGCTTCCTGACATGAGTACTGAAAGTCTGGCAAAATAATCACAGGCTTGCATTGTTGAGCTCTCCAGTGTTTAAAAGCAGACATCCGTCTCATCTGAAAGCTATTTCCATTGCAGTTTTCAAACCGTGATTTTGAGCCTCTCTGGACAATGTGGCAGTGTGGACACTGAATGAATTCAGTGCAAAATAAGAAGTATTTCAACAACAAAAGTAAACTAAACCATACAAACGTCACCTGTCCGTTTCTAAGGGCACAGGGGATCAGGACCAGATGTGGGAGCTGACTTTGAAAGCGTGAAAACTCATTAAACATTTTATGGCTGAACTTGGAATTAGCATGTGCGAGAGAGGGCGAAGCTTTATGTGCTACCTGTGAGCAAGACATCAAAGAGCGCCGGAGCTGCTAATGACAGGCCTATGCATGTCTGAGATCCACAATAAGCTGATGCAGCTAATTATCCCCCCCCCAAAAAAAAAAAAAAAATACAAATACAGCACAGGCAGAACAAATACGTGTGAAAAAAAACTAAATAACATCAATAGGTCACATTTTTATAGCAGCATGAGTTTTCCTACTGGTGATCCACAGGAAGAGTTTAATGTGGTCTTGTATAGAGTTTCAGTGAAGAGAGGAGCACCCGTAATCCCCACCCCCCTTACAAACCCACTCCTACCTTCAGAAGTCACAACCTATCCCTCCCAGTGCAGTGTCATTTCACTTTGAGTGTTAACCCACCTCTGGAATTTCAGAGAGGAAGAAGAGGAAGCAAATTACTGGATCCAGAGTATAGCTTCAGCATTGAAGAGAGAGAGAGGCAGATTTTTTTCCCCCTGGAGGAGACTTTGACTTTGTGCTGTGGAAATACATGAAACCCGGCGTGCCTTGAGTAAAGGCTCGACTAAGACTTGTTCCTTTCTAAGCATTTTAATGAGCACAAGCCCCCAGAAGGAATAGTCAGAACTCACGGCAACTAAAGTCAGCCCCGTGGGAAACAAAGCTCTCTGGCTGCTCACGTTCACAGACATGCAACCGCTCACCTTGGTCGGTGCTCTTTTTCTCCTGCTCCACGTCTCCTCCGGTAGTGCAGGATCCCACAGGTAAGTCAATGAGCTAGAGCAACAGAGCGTTTGATGGTTGTATGGTGTGTTTCTACCCTGAGACCTGCAGCAGGTGTAAACTTTACTTGGACAGACCTTCCAGGAGTATCCACTTGTATCACAGTGCAGTGACTCTGAAATGCACTAGTACCAATAATAAACCAACATCTTAACCAACAGTCTTGGCTAATATACAATTTGACCCACTTCTTATGGCCAAAAAAAAGGAATTACTAGCATTCTAACTGCTAGTTCCTCCACGCAAATTTATTTTAAGTGGAGCTTAATGAGTAACACGAACCCCCATGAATTATGTGCTTTAAATCTTTACAGGGAAAGCTGTTGTTTTGATGGTACCCCTGCCAGCAGAGGGCTTTGAGAGCTAAGAGAGTGTGTCGGCTAAATGTGGCACAGCAACTGTTAATAACTGAAGAGCACCTGTCACATTCAGGAGCCCCTCTCTTGTGGGCTATTCTGGTTGATTTCTATCAAGTCTCGGATTCCTCCAGTCTCACTGGAGCCGAGGCTGCTTATGGGATGCTGCCTCCGTGACACCTAAACATCTGGGATATTAGAATTATAGTTAGTTTGGTTTTGGTTCAGAGACTAAAGCTATAAAGTTAAATTTAGATGTGCAGTTCTGTACATGAAGTTACTTATATTAAATGGCAAACAATTTACAGGTTAAAAATACACACATGCAATATAATCTATATGTACTGCAGGGTATTTTGAATGCAATGCTGACTCGCTGACTGCAACTGAGTCAAAAGAAGATCAAGGTAGAGTGAAAAAGGAGGACATATGGTTGTGCATAAGGAATTAATGTGCAACACAGGAAGTGTTTAAATAGTGTGTTGTTCTCCATCTGTAGCCTACATCCAGCTGGCTGTTGCTCTACAGGGAGCCCCTCTTTCATCACTAAGCGAGCCTTTGAGGGGACACTTTATTTAGGTTGTTTGTTTCATCACACATCTACCGGTGAGACTAAATTTAGAAGAAAGCGGTGTCTGAAAATCTGCAAATGTAAGAGCTTAGTGAGACCGTAAATGTGTTTTGGATAATTTATTTAATCTATATATATGGATTTGTAATAACCTAAACTAAGATTTGGCTTCAGGGCCAAATGTGATATCTGATGTTCCTTGCACTAACCACGGTGGGCTATAAATTTTGCTAAGACAGTGAAATTACTTACTTACTTTCTACTCCTCTCTCGTTCTACAAAGGCACTACAGACAAGTCCTTACTGGAAACCAAGCAGGTGTGTGTCGCTATGGCAGGAGACTGGAGTGTTGCTATGGCTGGAAGAAAAACAGTAAAGGGCAGTGTGAGGGTAAGAACCGTCCAGATTAATTCAACTTTTAACTTTTAATATATATGCTATCCACCAATAAGTGACCATTCCAATTTGCACATAACACTTTTTGAATGAGCAAAATCTAAATTTACTGCCACAATAAAAAATATCCTCACGGTTGTTATTCTTTTCATGAAAGATATTTCCAAACCCAGAAAATGTGGATAAAATGACTCTAGATTGAAAAACCATGCCTGCATAATAGTAATTTGTGGTTTGACTATAACCCATCATTCTGAAACCGCTGATATTTCTGCTGATATTTACTTCACCTTAAATGTTTTACCAGCTCAATGCGAGCACGGCTGCAAGCACGGAGAGTGTTTTGGCCCCAACAAATGCAAGTGTTTCCCAGGATACACCGGAAAGACGTGTAATCAAGGTGGGTACTTGGGGTCAGCGAAGAGGGTCTGGAAAACATGGGTCAGACTGGGTACAGGATAATCTACTTTCCAGCTGATAACTCGCTGTACTAGCTAATTGTACGTATGTATTATAAGAAGCAAATATTCATCTTGTGTTTCACTAAAACACATTTCAGTTCAAACGTACATGTTTTGGGTTTTAGAAAAGAAGGTGTTGTGTGTGAAAACAATGAGGGTGACTCTTATTCCTAGATCTGAACGAGTGCGGCCTGAAACCTCGTCCCTGTGAGCATCGCTGCATGAACAGCTATGGAAGTTACAAGTGCTACTGTCTCAATGGTTACACCTTAATGCCCGACGGATCTTGTGCCAGTGAGTAATGCCAAAGCAAAACCATGGAGAAAATCAAAGTTGCCACGTTTGCATATTTATAAATGCCTGCTTTGTATTTGTGTTCATGCATGCAGATTCCAGGACATGCTCTCTTGCTCACTGTCAGTATGGTTGTGAGGAAGTCCAAGGGGAGATTCGCTGCCTCTGTCCATCTGCGGGGCTCCAACTGGGGCAAGATGAGAGGACTTGTGTAGGTGAGCAACCAGACGCACAAAATAAGAGATTCTAAACACATGATTGAAGGTTTTTTATGCATATAGTGTCATGCAAGGAATTATATGTCAAATAAGATACAGGCCTAAGTATGATGTAAATCAGATGGAGCAATAGCCCTTATCTAAATAAGGAATGCAAAGTGAAAAGGGATCAACTTTGAATTGTTTCCATCTCATGGATTGGGAGTTTTTGTGTAGTGGAACAATTCTATAATGATTCTATTATGTGGCTTTTGGATGCTTGGTTTGTAAATCAGACAAATGCAATTAAGTTATTTCTTTCCCACAAAACTGCTTGAGCTGCGACAGAGCCAGTCTGACATACTGATCACAGAGGGGAAGTAAAATAATAGTACTGGAGCATAAGATGCCAGGATTACCACGGACCCAACACACTCAAAAACAGAGGTGCAGCAGAAGTACACTTTCACTTTAGAATGTACCAGAAAGTGCATGTTTCCCAGATGTACTGTACCAGGCATCTAAACATGTTGAACCCTTGTGAGACATATGCACATCTACTGCATCTATCATGGAAGTGTGAAGTCGTTTCTAATAATTTAAAGCACAAACAAATAAATATTGTGCAATAGATACAAAAGACCCCCAACTGGCTGCTGACACATACTTTAAAGTTGCTGACCACGAATAGAAACAAATTAAAACATAAATACTAGTAGATAAATATAAGTAAAATAACATAATGATATATCTGAATGAAAATACAATGGTAAATGTATTTATTAAATTATTGTCTCAAAAGCAATAGGCAGACTACTATGAGTATTTGTTCGAAGGCATTATAGTGATGTTACTATTAGCTTTAAAACCTTCTGTTAGTTTAAAAACGTTCACATATCTTCCTGTGTTAAGAGGTTAATTGCATTCACAACAATATCAATACCACACTCAGGGGAAGCACCGCTTCCAGCCAGGCTGGGCATCACATCAAACACAAATTAGCAGTGATGGCTTGTGGGAAGCCCTTGAGGGATCATGTTCATGACCACCAGGATGGTGTAATACCCTCCGTACAACATTTCACTGTTGGCAGTTGAAAAAGAGCAGCTGATGACTCCATGTGAGTCAGGGGAAGCACACGGTTTTCTACCCCCGACCCAGGAAATGTTCTCAACACTATCTAATAATGATATATGTTGTTTAAAGGTTCTTTATGTTCACTTGGAGTGCATGTTTTGTTCATTTAAAGGGTAACGCCACAGCAGCATGGTTGTTACTAGGTACAACAACGCTTGTGTTTTTTCTAAATGAATAATTAAAACGTGATAAATATAAAATTACAGGCTGCTTAATTTCCCCCCTGTTTGGTTTCCCTTCAGATATTGATGAGTGTGTAACAGGGCAGAACCTCTGCCCACACAACAGACAATGTGTGAACACCTTTGGCAGCTACTACTGCAAGTGCCAGGATGGCTACGATCTGAAATATGTTGACGGAAAATATGACTGTGTAGGTAAGGTATATGAGTTAATCACGGGGAAGCATTTTATGATCGATTCTGCTTCTGAAAGGTATAAATAGGCTTCTTTCAATTCCAGACCTGGATGAGTGTGCAACCAGCACCCACAAGTGCAGCCACCATGCTGTCTGTCTGAACACTCAAGGATCCTACAAGTGCAGGTGCAAGTCTGGCTTCAGAGGCAATGGCTTTGAATGCTCCGGTGAGATCCATGAACGGCTACAGTGAATTATGAACTAATCCTTTGTAGGCATGAATTTTGATATGTAATACAACTTGAAAACTCATGTCTCGGGCCAGGCCAGTCAGTCAGATAGTTTGGGGGCAGTTTTACGGCCACATATTTCATTTGGACTCTTTAAACATCTGCAAGCAACAGTCCTGCCAAGGCGAGTTTCCTGCTTTTTAAAAAACATTTTTTTACAGATGTTAGCAAGAGAGACATGCAGATTGCAAACACACCTGTGTAAATATGACATTGTACGTTAGCCAGCCATTTGAAGAAGAAGGGGAAAGGCATGTTGTGCTGTGCTCCTTGAACCGGGCCCAGATAATAACAGGTGAAGCCTCGTGTAGCCAAATCACGTAGGAAAGACAGAGAAAGAGAAAATGCCAGATGTGTCCGCGTAAATGAAGATGCCTTTATTTTTTGTAGTCAAGCCGTTTTATCAGAGGCCATGGGATGGAGACAAAGGCAGTGCAGACGATTTCCACAATGGTGAGATTGTGTGGTATCCAAGACCCTGCTTTCGCTGTCGACTCCCTGCCCTGCAACCCCATTCATCCCCTCCTCCTCCTTTTCCTTGTCCGTGGCTGGAAATGTTGTACGTCCACAGCACACACAGCTTGATATGAGACCAGGGATCCTCAGCATGACCCTTTATGTAAAGAATGTACCTGATAAAATGCTTGTGCTTTTAAGACACTCATTTAGGTGCAATGAATGTAGCTGTCATGCTTCATCTGCATGAAGTAGAACAAGAACAGCAGCTGCAAAATACATGACAACAAGCGAATCCGAAACCTGGTAAAATGTTGTTTTCCACTCATGACTGCGGCTCCACACATCTAATCTGATTCCTCCTCCTATCTGCAGCCATTCCAGACTCCCAAGTGAGGACCGGGATTCTGGGAGGTAAGCCGGACAATGAGGAAATCAAAAATGTTATCCCCGAACCAGTCGCGACGCCGTCTCCTGGGATCCCCCAGCAGCCTTTTGACTATGATGGAGAGGTCTACATTGGCTCCAGGATTGAGGGAAAACGAGAGGACAAATTCCCTGAGGAGGAGGAAGAGGAGGAGGAGGAAGAGGAAGACAACCAGCTCAATCCAAGAGGAGATGTTTTCAGTAAGAATCCTTTCGTTTGGCTCCTTTAAAGTAACTCTGTTTCTGGCATTCTGGGTGGTCCACAATGTATTAACCACGCACAGACTAAACAAACTCAGCATGTTTCTGCAGAGACTTTGCTCTTGTGTCTACACAGCATCTGAATACAATTATCAATTGTTTTCAGTAGGCAGATGAAATAAGTACAAAATAGCAGGTCAGGTCTAAGACCTTGACCAGAGAGGCTTGTTGCTTCATGTCCTCTCTCGACCTCAGGCTCCTTTAAGACCTGTGTAACTCTTCTCGGAAGGTTTAATGGTCCTAACAATGGAGAAACATTTACAATATGTGTTGTGCTTACATAAATATACACTACCGTTCAAAAGTTTGGGGTCACATTGAAATGTCCTTATTTTTGAAGGAAAAGCACTGTACTTTTCAATGAAGATGACTTTAAACTAGTCTTAACTTTAAAGA